>PVJX010015773.1:0-41794 GCA_004027295.1 Dolichotis patagonum
AGTAAGATATATTATGGTAGCCATTTTGAATTTACTATTGGCTTGTTTTGAAGTCCTTTATTACATTCATTGTTTTGTTTTTATTGCTTCTATTCTATCCTGTTCTGTTAGATTTTTACTATGTCTGAAGTTATCTGCAGCTATTTTGAAGACAGCAAAAGGCCTTATGGTAACTATTGTTGATTTTGTAATATATTAAAGTCCTGTATCACTTATACTGGCTTGCTTTGATTGGTTTTATTTTGTTTTATTATCCTTCGTTTTATCCTCTTTACAATAAAAAAAGTGACCTAATGCTTCTCATGAATCTTATTCTCCATCTTCCCAAACATCTGCCAGAATCAACTCAAATAAAAGACAAAGTGATTTTTGACTTTGTAGGCAATAAGACACATTAGTGGGTTTTTAAAAGTGGGGTTAAACTATTATTTTCACCTTTTTGACTAATTTTTAATTCTGGCTGCTTAGTATATGGACCACAGTTCTCTTTAAGGAAAATATATCTTGCAGAATATCCTGAGTTAGTCAACAAGTATTCTCTTTCTTTCTTAGGGTAAACTAAGACACAAAGGTGTCTGCTTAGCTTTTATAATGGGAAGGAGAGTGATCAACTTTGTCAAGGAGCTAGTGGGTGAACAGAAAAACATCTGAAATGGAATTCATAATAGACACTAAAATTGAATTGACCCTTTCTTTCACATCTCCCTTCCATTTTATCAGAAGACAGCTTGGAACTCTGCTAGCTATGAGATCTCACAGGACTGTAAAGGAAGGTGTGAAACAAGACATTTAAGTAGATGCACAAAAATATAAATAAACATATGTTCACTTCCTTAAAAAATATGTCAATATCTTCTGTGTATTACTTGGCAAAGGAATCACAGCTTCTTTTTGAAAACAGTGTTTACAGTTCATGTACAATTAATAGGAGAAAAGGCTTACTTTTTCTAATTACATAGGTATTTTTGTATCTCTACATTTACGGTGTCTCATTTGTATATAAATAACACACTGATTCTCTACTCAGAATACTAATTCCCCACTATGAACTCAGGATGTATTCTTATTTAACACGTTCATGACAGGACCATAATCTGTAGGTCTGCCTGCTGGAAGTCTCTGAACCACCAGGAGAATACACGTGACTGTCCCACGGGATGGCATGGGAAGATCACATGATGGCAGTCACGCATGTCCCACTGGTGGCACAAAATGGCGGGTGTATGTCAAATAAAATACTTTAATATACTTTATAATAATCTACATTACCCAGTTTCCAGAAACAAATTATTCTAATAGGTGTATCTATATCAAATTTTTTCTCAACCACACACTCCATGCAGTATTATTGGAAAAGGATTTATTTTTAAAGTGATTTTTGAAAAATAAAACATTAAAGAGAGTATATAATTCCAAATGTTAGTTTTGATTTGAGTATTTTTGAAAAGATTTTAGCACAACACATTCTTCTAATTAATGTGATTATGATTAACAATATAATTAATGTAATGCGTTAGTATTACTATGCTAGGTAATCTTGACTACACAAGGTCATTACTATATGAACAGACCATAACAGACTACATTATATTAAATCTTCAAAAACTCAGAATTTGCTGTGGTGCATATAGCACATCCTCACTTAGGAAGACATTGCTACACCAGATTTTCTTACATGACCCTATCTGCCTCCCAGATCTTTTCTACTTCATTTTCTTTGCTAGGCGGTCCACCTGCTGTTGCTTGTTTTTACCAGCAGGTCTATGCCTAGCAAGCTCCTCCACCTCCATGCAGTTATCCTTTGATTCTTGAAGTAATAGAAAGACCCCATAATTTCATAGTGGCTCTGCCACAAGCCAGCTGCCTGGCTATGAACAAAGTACTGGACTCTCTAGAAATTTTTTTCCTTAACTACACAGCAAGAGAACTGACTGGAATGATGCTTAAAACCCCTCCAATCTTAAGATTTTATGATTAACACTGCTGAAGCCTGGGGAAACTAACATGAAGGTTTACTGGAGAAACTCTGAGAAAGAGCCTCAGAGGTACCCACATTTTGGTGCAGAGAAATTATAGCATCTTATCTTCATTATATTATGGCTTTTTGAGTCTTAAGGACTTTTTGTTATATTTTCAATAAGTGAGGCTCCTCGTTGCCTAAGTCACATCCAGACAATTAAGAGATAATTACACTGAGAGGTCTGGAAAAAGAAAATCATATGTAAGTCTTAAATGAAGTTTCACTTAAGAATTCATAAAAGTACTTTTACAAAACTGAGTGAATCATTCCTTAGTGAAAACTTTTACTTCTAACATATTTCATTTGATATATTTTCATTTAATATATCAACAAAATGACACTGTATAGTAAAAAAAATTTACCTATAACTACATCATGACCATCAACCAAGCCAGCAGAGAAGAGCTCCTGAGATACACCATCTGCCGTATCTGTCCAAACGTGAAATGAATAAGTATTAGTAACCATAAAATAAAAATCAACAATCCAGTACAATGCAAAATACATTTTTTTCACTTAGTAAAATTATCCACGTGAGTTTTAACTCAACAATTCAGATTGTATCAGGAGAAAAAAATCAAAAGTAGCATGAAATACATTTTCCTGTGTGCAATTTGTGTCTGGCTATTTATTCAAAACTGTTATATGGCATTATTATTTTTTTACTGTTGAGTTGAACAAAATCTTTTGCCCACTAGCTACCATCTGAATTGATCCTTACAGGCACCTTTAGAAAATGTAATTGTTTTCTGTGACACTGCTTTTCCTTCTTACCAAGGTTAATTCCAGGTATCATCAATCCTAGTCTATCATTAGTAGCTACTGAGTCAGAATTTATAGCAAGGGTTGATGGGTAGCATCTGATACAACCTTATATTTAGTATAAACAGCTTATGAGTTTGTTGGACTATTAAGATGAGCCATTTAAGTTTATGCTATTAAGAAACTCCTTGAACATGACATTGATCATTTGATAGCAACAGAATCGTTCTGTTAGAAAATGTGGTTGAGTAAAATAATGTGGTTTCTCAATGATAAGTGACAGGAATCAGCAGTCTCATAAAGATGGGACTGAACAAGCAGTGGCAAGTGAATATAGCTGAAATGATTTAATTGAAAGGTTATGAATGAACATGGATGATAACACCATTATCTTCTATTCAAAGGCTTTGTAAAGATGGATTGACAAATTATAACATGCTCAAAAGAACCATTATGGACCTCCATGTTTTTACAAGGGAAAAAATTTGTGAAAACACTACGGGCTTTTAATATCCTTACAATTCCTAGAACTGTAGCTGGACATGCAGAAACTGGCTGAGCAAACTTCAACACTCTACACAAAGGATGAATGGAAGTGTCTTCCTAAGTCAGAGCCTCTGAAAACATAGCTGTTGAATCAAGCAGACATCTAAACTGAATTGTAAATGTCATACCAAAAGCTACCCTCAGCATAAACTGGACATGGTGAACATGTAAATGAGCTTGTGTGTATGCAAGTGTGTGCACACACCTGTATGTCACATGGGCACACGCACACACACAAGGGTACACATGGAAGCATACTTGTCTTTTGCAATGCTTAGGATTTAGTGTTTTCAGCTCAATGTCTGACAAACGATAATTACTTATCAAATGGTTACGGTGCTGATGACGCCACTGCCAAAAGCCTCCTGAATCTCATCTACAGCCCCACCCACGTGCTCTGGATCTTTTCATACACTGCTCAATTCCTCTAATCACCAACAAAAATTTGAAACTCAATGCATATTCCAGAGAAACTGTGTTATTCTTCCATTTTATTGATCCTACTTCATACTAAAATTGAATAAAATTCATTAAATAGCAAATAAATACAGAGAAATCTTAGTAAACTATGAAATTTCATATAAGGTGAGCTTATCTTGGGCCTTGTCCTTTTTGTCAGTGGTATATAAATGTCTTTGCGATGATATGATCCCAGTGTCACAGAACTGAGGGGTACATAAAAAAGGCACTATTCTGAATGTAACATCGTTTTCTGATGCTGTTAAAACATTCAGCCCAAGAATCTCTTCTTCCTGATGCCACCCAATCTCCAGGAAGAGAAGCATATTCAATTAATGTGCCCAATACATAATAGGCACTGTGCATAAAGCAGGCAGTCCTTATATTTCCACTGACTGATCATCTGTCAAGCACTTTGACATGTTACACCATCTCTAAAACAATAAGATCTTACACTTGGGTAAGGAGCTGCAATTACAGAATGTAGTTTAAAATGGATAAATCAAACAAAGACACATTGAGAGCTAGCACTACAGCAGTACCAAAGAGATAGACATTCCCAAGTGATTAAAGTATATAGGTGTCCTTGTATTTTCAGGACTCTTGGGCACCTGATGAATCATAACAAAATGGCAAATAGGTAATGCTAGCTGGCCAAGATGGAAATTATTTTACATCTGTGTGTGTGCCATTAGCCAGACATTCTGTATGCATGTAACTAAGATATCAGTAATAGCTTAGAACAGAAATGTGAAATAATTATTTCATGTTTCATTAGTAATCTATTTTTTCTTTAAGTCAATTACCATTCCTGATCTCTAAACAGGTTAAACAACCATATGTTAACATCAGCTTTTTCAGAGCATACAGAGACATAACAGATACAAATGAGGGCAGAGAATATTTTATGTATGTGTTACATGTTTTGTGCCATGTATATTCATGTGTCTGTGCACCATAAATGCCCCGCACATGTGATGTGCGTGAAGGGATACACTCATTGTCTAGGATGCAGATGGCATCAGTAACCACAGAAGCACAGTGATACAGACATGGTGACTAGTGAACAACAGATCTGTGCAGGGCTGTCCAATAAGGCCCGTGCTCATGTGGAAATCACTGCTATGGTTTCTGTCTTTACAACAAAAGTGGAGATTGCTAGTCTAATCCTGCCATATGAGACTGCTACAGTCAGTGCAAATGGCCTACTAATACGTAACGGGGCCATCTTACCCATATGTATTCCTTATCCAGAAATTTCCTTCTTACCTCTTAAAATTATAATTGATTTCTTGCCACAGTCAATTTTAAACAATAAAATGGAAAGAAGCAACCTTAAAATAAGAATCTGTTCTTTCTACTTGAAACATTCATTACATAATGACTACATTTTATTATAGTGTTACCTGTCAATATTTTTACATTGTGACAAAATAGAAAGCTTTTTGATAGCCCTAACTGGTATGGTACAATGTCACAGAACAACTCTAAATTGTTAAAGATGAATACACTGGGAAAGAAAAGTCAATTAGCAAATTCATTACAGCATTATGAACATCTATTTCATAAAAAATACTTCATATTTAGTTTAATCCAAATGTACTGGGAGTATATTAAATCTGTGCATTTGCAAAGAAAAAGAGATCAGAACCAGGAGCATATTGTGTCTGGCTAGCAGTATGTTTAAAAAACTGACCATGAAGATATTTAAATAGGTTTCTCCCATTTCCTACAGTGCCCAGCATTCACTTCAGCTGCTACAGGCATCTGAATTTGCATCTTCTTACAGAAGATGATAACAACAAGGTCAAGGCAGTTTACTGACTGACCAGCTATCAACCCAGAAAGTTCTTAAGCCTCAGGGTTTTCAAACTTTCAGCAAATACAATTTATTTAATGAAACTGAAATTTATGTGGTGCTCTAATAAAATGGTGCTATTAGCATATATATATATATATATATATATAAATTACAATATATGAAAGTAATATACTTTACAAAGGTATTCAATATACATACCTCTTTTATTTTTCTAAGTTATGTTGGTTCTATTAAGTATAGTAAGTATAACTAAGTAGCAGAAAATTTTTCTACTAACAATTTGTCTTGTGATCTTTTGAAGCTATTCATATATACTATTTATCTATTAATTAACCAAGATTTTTTAAGGCTCTCCCGCATGCTGGGCTCTCTGCCAGGTATAAGAGCTAATAAAAACTAATAAGTCTTTCAGGCATGCAGGAGCTGAAGGACCAACCAACTCATCTAGCCTTCAGGCAGCTATAATAACTTATTTAAAACACTCAAATTGTATCAGCTGCAAGACTGGCGCTGTTCCCACCAAGCTAACCCTGGTGCCTAAAGCAAAAAAAGAGGTCACAAACAGTATAGGCTTCATGAAACCTGAACTGAGAACAGAGAGCTGTCTGGATGACACCACTGTTTTCTGATCAGCTCTCATTAGGAGTGCTGATGCTTCTCATTATACTCATCCTAATTTCCCTTAGGCCCTGCATTAGCATACCAGTACTTACTGCCATGGTTGAGATAATATACCCAATTTATATGTGTATATATACTTGCCACATGTGTCACTGGGATTCACGCAGCGAGGAATGGTTTGATTTAGAATTCTTACACTTCCTCCTTCCACATTCCTTTCCTGCTTTCCTTCATTTACAGACAAAGCATTTTTTGAATTGCAAATTATAACCACATGCTTGTAATCAATTTCTAAAATGTTTCTTGTAGCACTAAAATAATAATTTTAATTAAAACTTACCTCTTCCTGGAGTAAACTCAAATCTTATGTCATTAAGTTCCTTTCTGGAGTTTCTGAAATATATAACAAATAGCACATTAAAATCTAATGAGGCAGAGTTAAATCTAACTAAATGAATTCCAATTTTTTAAGATGCTACTAACATTTAATAACATTTTACAATTTTGGATTACCAGTTTCCTTGACTAGAAGAGATATGACAATAATAAAGATATTTCCTTATTGAGTAAGTTTACCTTATACAAACATGCTCATATCATAAAATTTAAAAACCAAAAAGTTCATTTTTATAAAACATGCATAAAATAAGTAATCTTAAATCTAATTTTGTAATTTAGTATCTCAGGTGCCTTTTTTAATACTGAATGCTATCTCATGCATTTTTCCTATTTTTTCTGGAAGAAACAGTATTTTATTAAGCAATTTTTAAAGTATAACAAATAAAGAAGTTAGTTATAGTAGTTCAAATCATGCAACAGAAGTCCCAAAACAAAATAGGCATTTTGTAGCCAGAAATGTTACCTAAATTTAGGAACCTCTAGAACACTGCAAAATTGCCCACTGAATATATAAAATTTCATTTAAGTAAATATAAAATTATTACACAAAACTATGTATACATATTTAATTAAAAATTAAATGACACTGGGGAGATAGAAAACCAGTCAATGCTTAAAAAAGCTTTCTATTATATTAATTTCAATATATGATAAGGACAGAGAGCAAACTATAATTAGGATAATTTTAACCTTTTATAAGAACACTAAAATATTACAAGTATCTCTCAACAGATGATAGAATTAAAGTTAATAAAAGCAAATAATAAATTACATTAGAGGTAATATTTTAAGTAGAATTTTTATCTACATTAACAACATAGATAGGCTAAACAAAACTTTTTAAAAAAACGCATTAGTAAACATGAATTAATAACTTCTATAAGAATCAACTACTAGCTCTGGGGCCAACAGTGTCCAGGACAGAGACAGAGGTGGCCTGAACACCCTCACTGGACATCCTGCTGGGGAGCCAGGCAAGGCTGAGCACACTGTTCTGCACTCCAGCCTTAGCTCTAAGCTCTACTAACATCTGGTCACCAAACAGTACCCACACCATGATTTGACCCAAAGTGTGAGTAACTTCAAGGAGGCCAGAAAGATGCAAAATATATAGAACCTATTAGAAGAAAGTCCTCAGTACCTAGAAACACTGACTCATCTCTACACCTTGCCACAAACCATGAAGAAGAAACAAAGGCCAAGAACTGAGGCAATGCCCGAGCCTTCCCCATGACAGCCCCGAGCCCAGGCCTGTATGCATCTTCCCAGGTGTCACCATTTGCATTCTCACCACTCCTCCTGTAACAGAATGGGACCAGGGGACTTCTGCTATTCCTGATAGATGCATGTAAGCAGTCCTCAAATGTTTTGCCATGGGATTCCTTTACATTCTTAGTATTAAAATATTTATGTAAGTTTTTCTTTTCCTGATGTGTGTATACACTTCTCTGGCAGACTCTGTTATGTACATTCATGGTACATACAACAGAGCTTTCGTGTATAGGATCTATACCTATCAAAATACTTAGTGTATCAGAAATCAAAACTGTTGAATTTTCAAAATATTAATTCATCTCAAGATGACAATTAACTCATTCTGATACTTTTAAAATTTCAAAAATCCCTACCAAAAGACAATAAATCAGTGAAAAGAGCACATTGTTTTCAATTTTTACAAGCCTTTGTAATGTCTAGTTTAAGATATGTGAATTTTTCCTGAGGGGGGAGGTAAGGAAGAGGGCATAAAGGGATGGAAAATGACCAAGATATATACATTTACCAGCTCCCCAAACAAACATCACTACTCTGTATTGCATACATTAATAAAAAAATTTTTAAATAGCTGAATTCTTACAGCGCTTCTGTAATCTGATGCAATGATGCATGTTATATAGGAAGCCACTAAAAACTCCTACTGGACATGAGTGAAAGAATGAGAGCAAAAAAAGATAAAAACTTTCTTAATATTATTATAAAACAGTTTGGCCCTGTGGGTTCTTTTAAGGGTCTCAAGAACTCCCAGATTGTCTATATCATACTTAAGCAACATACGCGCGCGCACACACGCACACACACACACACACACACACACACACAGCAAGTGATATTTGTATCTATGAGTCAAATAACTATAGCTCAGGGATAAAATATAGCACAACAACTATTTAAACAGCATTTCTATCGAACTAGATATTAAAGTAACCTAATGATGATTCAAAGTATACTAGAGAACATTATATGAACATACCATGTCACTATATATAAGTAACTTGAGTAACTGTAGATTTTGGTATTTGGAAGGTAGTCCAAAGGATGATTGTATATCCTTCACACACATTCTGTGGATGTATATAACAGAGTCTACCAAAAAAATCACCAAAGATTCATTTCTTTAATAGTCTTGGCTTGCATTCTGTTTATGAGCAAAGGTTAAATTAGAACATGGTCAAAAGAAAAAAATAACCACTAAGAAAGCAAGTACTATTGACATATTTAATAGTGAAATGATGTAAGGGGGAAACGTACAAAAAGAATTTGATTTCATACTAATTAATGTCACTGTTCTCTATTTTGGTCAGTCTTTAGATTAGTTTGTTCTACTTAAGATCATGGCAAGAGAAGTATAAGAACTGTTCCAGGAATACCACGCGCATCTTGATGCTTTAAATATTAACACCACAAAAGTAATAACGAACACTCAGAATCTACACCTATGTCCACAGTGGTTCAAGTCATGGAGACTGCCTAGTCAAGTATCTATTTTACGACTCTGAACCTGGAACACTTGCTTTGAAAAGATTACAGTGATTGATTGTGAGTGTCCCATCAAGATGAAGTATAGTTGGAAAAATGCCTAATTGTATTTAACTACTGAAGGTCATCCTTTTATAAAGAATTAATCTTTTTGGGCTTATACTTAACACCTCTAATTGAAAGTACATTTGCTTTAATTGATATCACAGAGGACACCTGATTTCAAGGAAGCTGAAAATAGGCACGATTCAAAGCCAAAAACTAAGTCTGTGCAATTTTACTGAGAAAATGAGAGTAATAGTTATAGGGCCCAGCTGCTTTCCTTGACTCTTATTAAAAACTCTCTTAAATCCTAAGGTCAGAAACTCTTGAGAGCTGGGGACTTAGCTCAGTGACCTAAGCACCTGCCTGGCAAGCGCAAGGTCCTGAGTTCAATCCCCAGTACCAAAATGAAAAACCAACTCTTATATGCGTTAGGGCATGTTATAGTTTATATCTAGATGTTTACCAAAGCCTCATGAGCTCATAGGCGGGGATTTGGGCGTAACCGGATCACAGAGGCGTGATATTCATCAGTTGATTAGTGACACAAAGGAAAGTTATTAGTGATGCAGAGGAAAATTATTTTGTTAAAACAAATAATAAACGCCTATGGTTTTAGAGGCTGAAGCAAGAGGATTACAAGTTCAAATCTAGACTGTCTCAAAATAAAAATAAAAACAAAAACAAATTTTAAGCAATGGTGATTATAAGTCAGTGTGAAGGATCTGGGTTTAATCTCCAGTATTGGTGGTGGGAAAATCAATAGGTACAAGAGGGTGTACTGTGAAAATGAGCTCCCCCATCCAAATATCTGATTCCCCTCTCAGAGGCAATAAACATTTTAGACATTTGTGTATCTTTCCTTAGAAGTCTATGCACATAATAGCAAATATACACACTTAATACAAATAGCTGTATACGATATCCACTGTTCTGTACCTTGCCTTTCATTTAGCTTAGAATAATACACCTGCGAATTTCCCCACAGTAGTTCATCAAGTGCTTTCTCATTATTTTCTCTATAGCTACACTGTTTTCCATTGTATACTATATCTCTCTCGAACCAGTTCCCATTCAATGAACAGACTGTTTCTAATCTTTCACAATTATAATCAATGCTTCAAAGAATAACCTTGTCCTAAGTCATTTTCTAAATACAAGAGTATAAAAATGAATTGCTCGAAGTGAAATGCTTGGTCAAAAGATATACACCTCTAATACCTATCAAATTGCAAAAGGTTTGCAATTTGATAGGTATTATTAAATCCCACTTCATTTAAGTTACACCTTTTTATATTCCCACTGGCAATTTTTAAGCACCACTGTAGGAACTGAGTGTAAAGCAGGAACTGAATTAATGAACAGGGAGACATGGTGGCAAGCTTATTCCTCATCTAAAGGAAGCAACAGCTATCCATATCTGGCTGGTTATGGTCAAGCAGGAATTTAGGATAATTCTTCACAAAAACAAAAATTTTACATTATGAATGAAATTCATAGTTTCAATTGTTGATGAATAATTTTGAACTTTGACACTAATATGTGAGACAGATTTAGTCTATTGCTATTCATAAGTGAGACCAAATATAAAACATAATTTCTGATGATATTAACACACAAACTATGGGCAATAGAAGTACGCTAAATTTTCTGGATGGTAAGACTTTGATGTTATTTTTAAGAATCCACTAAAAGAAAGTCAAATAAATAATGCATTGGCCCACAGACTGAAAGCATGGCAGAAAATAACCATGAGAAAGAAAAACAAGGCCACAGGAATTTAACAAAAAGAAAGTATACTCTATGAACTTTGAAGTGATTCTTTTTTTTAATAATTTCTGTTCAGCTCTGACAAACTTTTTTTTGCTATGTCCATTTATAATGAGAAGTTTGAAGACATAAATTAGCACACATTAAGTTTTTCTTGGTATTTTCTTTCAAGTGACATAGTGACGATGCAAATGAGGCAGGTGGCTGGAAAAGCGCAGACAGATACACATCAACTCTTCCTGGGATGGAGGTGCAGGACCCAGTGCAACTGAAGGATGAACTTTATAGGATGGGGTAACACCTGTGCTCTAAATGTACACTGTCAGGACCTTCCAACAGAGTCACTGCCCTCCAGAACACAGCTCAGGGCCATCTACATCTTCAGTTTCATAGTAACATTTCTTAGTCCACGGCAACAGATACAGAATGTGATCAACAGACACCAAAGTCCAAAGATTACTTTGTCAAAGGGTATCAGAAAGATGGCCTGTCTGGAATTTTGGGCCCTCCAGCCCAAGGATACTTGAGAGTGGGGATGAAGCCTACTGTCTGTGGTGAGCTGAGGTTGCAACACCTCTCGGGGACCCTGTGTGGGTAGCAGGGACCCTGTTTGCAAGGGACACAGAAGCAGCCCTTCTAAGCAGCAGAGGGTAACTTAGACAGCAGTCCTTTTCTTTCATCCTTTACCTGATATACCAGCTCAGGTAAAGATACTGGTGTCCAGGAAATTCCAAAGGGACTCCCACTCCACTCCTGGAACATGAACCCATCGGGGGCAGGACAGAACCGTTCAGATGGATGCCATTTTTAGTTCAGCTCATCATGCACTGAAGTGAAGTTCATCTCTGCTGGTTGAGGAGGAACAATGGACTAATGCTCCCTCTGAGCTGGCCAGCCTTCTCCCTGAACCCCAGGAGGCAGCTGGCGCAGGATAAGACTATATGAACTGCAGAGACAAGGTCTAGGCTCAAATTCACAACCTACTGTTTGGCCTTCTGTAATCTGTTTACTCGACTATGCAAGAGGAGAAATAATTCCAGCTACTATGGTTTTAAACATGTCCCCCAGAAAGCACAAGTGAAAAACTCATCCCCCTATGCAGCAGTATTGGGAGGAATGAGTGGGAACTGTTCCAGTTGCGTGCGTTCTACCCTCAGGAGGGGATTCATACCGACTGCCAAAGGACTCAAGGCTGCCAGTTCAAGCTCCTGGTCTCTTCCCCTCTCTTCATCTTTTCACTATGGGCTGTTATAGTAAGAAGCCCCTCAGCACATGCAGGTCTTGATCTTGAACATCTCAGTTCCAGAATCATGAACCAAAAAATGTCTGTTCATTACCAATTACCCAGTCTGTATACCGTGATAGCATCACAAAGTGAACCAGGGCAGTAGCACCTATCACGTGCTGGATAAGCTAGGGGTTTTAATGCGTTATTTCACTCTATGCTCAAAACAAGTCTTGAAGGACAACTATTACCACCTATTATTTTACAGACCAGGGTACTGAGCCTTCAGAAGGGCAAAGGAACTGAGCAAAATCGCCTGTCTGAACCAAATCTAGAAGTTGACTGATGTCATTTGCCATCTTCTCCAGGGCAAAGGCCTCATCTCAGACACCCCCAGTCTCACCTGAACTGTCTGTGTATACTCCAAAGTAATCTCTCCTTTTTACTCCAAATCTGCCCTGGAGCCCATTAGCAGATATATCTAACCATAGCATGTCACTCTATGCTTCAAACCTCCATTTCCTTCTTCTTGTGACTAAAACAAAATCCAGAATCCTTAGCAGGCTCCTGCCTCTCTCCCCAACATCCTTTCACCCTTCCCAGCACCTATTCTGCCATCACCCACTGCAGCGTATCAGCGGAACGGGCTTCTCCCATTGGAAATGTCCATTCATGCTCCATTCCCCTTTACTTGACTGGCTCCAATCCTGCTCTGGGGCCTGGCCAGGTCTTCTCAGTGAGGCCAGAAAAGGAGGTACGGTCAGCTGGAGCTCTGCCAGCCTCCAGGCCTGTGCTTCCTATACCACATTTTACACAAAGGTAATCACTATCTTAACATCTGGCTTAACCACCAAATATTAAGGTTCAAATCTCACCCCAACTTGCATTTTTGATTAATCTTCTCTCTGTCTATGGCCATACCACCCTGAATGTGCCCGATCTCATTTGATTAATCTTCTCTCAGCACCCCACGCAGTGCCTGAGAGCACACAGATAGTATTTGCTGAATGAATTAATGCAGTGTACGAGTCTGGCTTTTATAAAGTGCCTCTCCTGTGGCTTGTGAGACATTTCCTCTTTCTAGTTTTCCCCAGGTCCCAAGCTGCCCTTTCTGGTGGGCCCAAACACTACTCTATCTCTGTCTGCCTGTCTCCTCAAGATTTATGGTTCCACCTCTACAAAACTCTCTACTTATTCTCTACCTGTATGATTAATTCCAAATCCATAACTCAATCCCAGGTGCTTCCCCAGAGCTATAAATTCATTATCCCACTGCCTATATATAGTATCCCTCTATGCACTGTCCAGTCACAAAAAAAATCAGCACATCTAAAACAGAACACATCACTATTCCTCTCAAATTTACTTCTTCTGCTCTTTAGGCTGCAAATAACAGTGACAACCAAACACAAAAGACCTGTGGGTGTGTCCTCCTTAAGAATTCTCAAATCACACATTTCTCTACAACTTCACTATCATTGACCAAGGTCAGATCACCACCATCTATCAAAAATTAGAATAAATCATATAATGAACAAAGAATACTTTACTCACACAATGTGTATATGCATATAGAGAGAGCATTACCGTGAAAGCTGAAGTTTAAGAGAAAGAAAAAGGAAGCCATTCTTCATGATATAATTCTTGGCAGATGAATGTGTAGCCTAGGGAAAAAAATCATTGTACTTAATGAAACATGGAAAGCTGAGCCAATGTTAGGATAGGTTGAGGGAACCTAGAGCATAGGTCAGAAACAAAAGAACCAGGAAGACACAGCAGCAGCGTCCTGCGGCCAAGCCTGGGGTGGCTCAGACGTGAGGCTCCTGTCAGCTCTGTAGCTCTGGGCTTTCCTGAGTGATGACTTTAAATCACTATAAAAGGAAGCTTTAGCAACTGGAGGGGCACACCCAGACAGTGGTCAGCAGTGCTCTGCCTGCACTTCAGCTCCTCACCAACCAGGGTGCTCAGAAATCCACTACCCCTCTAACTTTCAGCTTCGTCTGCAGTTAATGGGGGAAATACGCTTCCCTCACAGGTGAAATGAGCCGTGTGAACTCCCAAGTACAGCTGCAAGACATTATTATGACTTATATTTTGAGGCTCACAGAAATAGAAGGAAAAACAAAGTCATAATTCCAGCCTGAAAAGAGTTTATAATCTTCTGGGAGAAGGACAGCTGGCATAGGTAAACTACACAGAAAACTCAATGTAAATAAGTGCTTTAAAAGCAGTAGTAGTGCAGGAAACATCATAGATAGACTGAGAGAAAGGTGTATTTCTTTTCTTTTGGCTCTTTCTCTCATCCATCCTTTGCACTCCTGTCAACTTAATCTTTCTCGGAGGTAAAGGGCCAATCACAGAATCATATAACTTTACAACTGCAAGGGGCCTCAGAGGTCACCTAATACATTCCCCTCATTCCTCAGGTGAATTAATTGAAGCCAAAGAGATTAAATGCTTTGCCTAAGATTACACAGATAGTTAATTCATTCAGTATTCCATAAATTCTTATTGATCACCTACTAGATGTTAGGCCTATGCTGGGAGCCATTAATAACATAACTGACACCCATACCTGGGCTCTGACACTTCCAGACCACTGCTCTTTATTCTAGACAGGATGGCTCTCAAACTGCAGGTAGGGTGAGCAAGGTGCAACCTCTAAACAGAAGTATTTCCCCCCAATTATATCCAGTTAAGAATCACTACAGGTGAGTTGTGGATCACAGCATGTAGAGGGAGCAGCTCTCACGGACAGCTCCCAGATGCCCACTGGTCAGTCAGTATGTAGATTCGTAAGATAGTGGAGACACCAACAACCAGAGTACTAATTAATCAGGACGCATTGTGCAGAGGTGAGATACAGAAAAAACAAAAGCTAGTATAAGAAAAGAGGCTTCCCCAACCAAGGTCCTGCTCTCAGCACAGATCTGGGGGAAGTGCCATTCTGTAAAATGCACAAAACTTTCTGGGAATGAAACTGGGGGGAGTGGGGCTGCATCTGGACACTCATCCCAGTCGGCCCTGTTCTCAGAGCCCACTGAACTGTACAGTTCCCCTGACAGGACACAGCCTGAAGTATGAGATCATGAGAGGACAGTGCTTCCGAGTCCACAGGCTCTACACCCAGCACAGGGTCTGCCCTTGCATGAAACAGACTTTGAGAAGAGGTAGGTGATGATGCGCACTGTCTGGTGCACATCAAGTCACCATCATGCTGAGTGACAGCCCAACCAGGACAAGGCCCAGAGTGAGATTATAGCGAGCAAAAGAGCATCCTGCTCACGGACAACACAGGAGCTGCAAACTACACCAGAACCGCAGGGCTGCAGAAGGGGGAGAGGTGGTGGCTGCCAGGGCAGACTTCACACCAGGCCTTTCTTCCCTAAGCACTGACCCCCGAGGAGACCACAGGCCAGGAAGAGTCTCAGCAGACTCAGTGAGGACTGGTGGGTACCAGTGACAACCATACACTTACCTTGAGCTTCTGCTTCCCTAGTACCAGAAACAAAATAAGAAATCTGGTGGTTGGGACATATGCTTCCCTGACCCTGAATGCCACTGAAATCACAGGGTCTAGATTTGTTCAGACACGGGAAAAGGGAACTTCCCTCCAGGTCAAGGCTGGGACCTCCGGGCTGATCCCACCAGAAGAAGCAAATTTCTCACCATGACCCTGAGAATGCTGGGGGATCCAGCACATGCTGGGCCCAAGACAGAAGCAGCCTGAGACTCACCCAATCAACAAAACAGGGCTATTGCACCTCCCCCAGGTTTTGTCCCTCTGTCCTAGTATTGCTTTCTATTATAAGGATCAATCTTTTTATATGTGTGTATGGGCACTATTGTACCTGTTTTCTATTTTCACTCCATAACATCCTACCTTGCTTTTTTATATACTTCTAAGACCAGAGTTGCTTCTTAGGGATATTTACATTTGTTTGGCTACTTTGTCAACATCCTTTTCTACTGTTTCATCTCTTTTATTCCCTTCTTTCTCCTACTGTTTTCATTTCCCTCCCTACTTCTGTCTCTATTCTCCCCTTCTTTTTCCTTTTTTAAAAAATCTGTATTATTATATCTTTATTATTCTCTCTTTCTTCTTCTTCTTCTTCTTCTTCTTCTTCTTCTTCTTCTTCTTCTTCTTCTTCTTCTTCTTCTTCTTCTTCTTCTTCTTTTGCTTTCTGTTCTTTTTTCCCTTCTATTCCTCTCTTTTATCGATCTATATGCTATGTGAAACAGCTGGCTTAGTTTTTTCCTAGCCTACTGAACCATGTAACTGTGTGTCCTTTCCTGGGTTAGTTCTGTCAAGTTCTTAGGTATCAGACAACATATGAAAGATAAAAGATTAGCTTCTCATATGTTGAGGTTACTGGTAGTTATTGTCTCTTCTCAAAGGAGGACTATGGGCTGAACCTAGCACCCAGAGAAAAGTGGAAACTCACACAGAGATACCCTCAACCCAATATACACCACACATACAAAAAGCCACTTACAAATAAAAACCCCACATTACAGTAGCAGATATATACCATCCAACTTTTCTATAAACCTCTATGCAGAAACAACTAAAATGAGAAAAAAAGGCAACAAGATACTTTCAAAAACATGTAACTCCCCAAAAGCTGATTCCACATATACCAAAGTGGATGAAATTCCAGAAAAAGAATTTTAAAAACTGACAGATAAATGAGACCAAAGAGACAAATAAGTACTTGAAGGACTCAATTACTGGAATGGTCAATGAGCTATAAAGAAGATATAAATAAACAGCTGTTTGAATTGAAGACGATGTAAGAGATGAAAGACTACTTTAGTAAAGAGGTAGAAGTTCTGTAAAAGAACTACACAGGAATGCTGGAAATGATAAACTTACTAAGTCAAATAAAAAACTCAACTGAAAGTCTAGGCAGCAGACAAGATCAATCAGAAGAATATCAGGAGTTGAAAATGGATGGAAGTGCCAGAACATTCACACAAGATCAAAGGAAAAAGAATAAGCAGAGTGGAACAGAGACTATAAATAGAGTTCCTGGATAAATCGAAAAGATAACTTCAGGCTTATTAGCCTAGAAGAAGGTGTTAAACCACAGGCTAGTGGCTTGAAAAATCTATTCACTGAAATTACTGAAAAAACTGGAAAACTAGATGGATATTCAGACAGACATGACCAGAAAAGAACTTCCTCATGACACACCAACATTGAATGACAACAATTCAGAGTAATTTAGAGAAAAAAAATATTAAAAGCTATTAGAGAGATGTTACCAATCTCTTATAAGGACACAAGTCAATCAGAGTAACAGCAGATTTCTCAATGAAAGCCTTAAAAGCCAGGAGGTCTTGGAACAAAGTTTTTTTAAGATCTGAAAAAAAATATTTGCCAACCCGGATTATCACACCTTGCAAAGCTATCCTTCAAAACTGAAGAAGAAATAAAAACCTCTACAATAAATACAAACTACAGAAACACGTGACTACCAAGCTAATACTGTAGAATACACTTAAAGGAATCCTAAACACTCCAAGAAGACAACAGCTACATGAGACAAAAGGAAACAGTAAATCTCATTGGGAGAGAAAGTAAATGAATGAACAATAGAAAAGATGCAAACACCAGAAAAACAACAAAATGACAGAAATTAATACATGCCTTTCAATAACAACATAATGTTAATAATCTTAACTGTCCAAATAAAAACACAAATTGGCAGAGTGGATCAAAAAACAAAAGCAATCCCTATGTCAACTACAAGAAACACACCTCATCTGAAAAGAAGCACACAGACTGAAAGTGGAAGAATGGAAAGTGACACCCTAAGTAGCTACAGCTTGAAAGTAAGCAAGAGTAGCTATTCTCATACCTGAAAAAGCTGACTACAAACTAAAACTCATCATAAAAGATGAAGAAGGCCACTATATACTGGTAAAGGAAAGAAATCACCAAGAATAACAATCATAAATACATATGCACCAAACATCAGCGTACCCAATTTTATTGTAGATATACTGCAATATAATCATAATAGAGGACTTTAAATACCCTGGTAGTAAAAATGGGTCAACTGGAAAAAAAATCAACAAGAAAACGTCAGAATTAAACTATATTATAAGGGCCGGGCATCTATCTCAGTGGCGTAAGTGCCTGCCTGGCAAACACGAGATCATGAGTTCAATCCCTGGTACCAATAAATAAATAAATATTAAACATAAGCATTACATATCAGATGGATTTAACTGATATTTATACAGTGTATTATCCATTGTTCTCCAGAACAAATAGAATATACTTTCTTTTCAGTTTCCCATGGAAGTATCTCCAAAATATGCCATGTTTTTGGCAATAAAGTAAGTCTCAATAAATATATAAACTACTAAAACAATGCCAGGTATTCTATCACATCACAGTGAAATAAAGCTAAAAATCAACAGGAAAGGAAAGCACAGGACCCACACAAACACAAGGATTGAATAATATTCTCTTAAATGATCAATGGGTCACTGAAGAAGTCAGGAGAGAGATTTAAAATTTCCAGAATCAAATGATGATGGAAACACTACACATCAGAATCCATAGGATCCAATAAAAACACTCTTAAGAGGGAAGTTTATAGCTATGAGTACTTACATTAGAAAAACAGAGTAAGATCAGATAAATAATCTAATGATGTATCACCAAAAAAAAGAGCCAGTAAAAGTAAAGAAATAATAAAGATCAGAGCAGAAATTGATATTAAAAAAATACACAGGATCAATGAATCAAAGTGTTGGTTCTTTGAAAAGATACACAGGACTAATAAACTCTTACCAAATTTAACAAAAGAGAAAGAATGCTCAAATTAATAAAATTTAGAGATTAAAAGGGAAAGTTATAACAGAGGCCACTGAAATTCAGAGGATCACCAGAAATTTTATTCAAAATTTATATTTCAATAAATTGGTCAATCTAGAATAAATTCCTAGACTCACATGACCAACCTAAACTGAACCAAGAAGACACACATAATCCCAACAGATCAATAACAAGCAATGACACTGAAGCAGCAATTAATACTCTACAAACTAGAAAAACCCCAGAACCAGGTAAATTTATTGCTGCATTCTACCAGACCATTAAACAAAAACTAATATCAATGTTCTTCTAACATTTCTATGTACTAAAAAGGGAAAAGATCCTCTCAAATTTATACTATGATGCCAATATCACCCTAATGAAATAAGATTAAGAACTCAACAAAAGGAAAAACTACAAACCAATATTCTGAAAGAATATACGTGCAAAAATCCTTAGTAAGATCCTTACAAACTGAACTCAAGAATACTTTTTTTTAACTGCAAATTTATACTTCAGCAAAGCAGTAGCAGGCTGTGGGCCTCAGTACCTTTTCTTGATGGATACAGAAAGCAATATATGTATTTACCCATTCGGTATGATGAACAGCAAAGTGTGTGCATATATGGAAAAGTGGCAAAACATGATTTTTCTCAAGCTTATGCTTCACTTTATGCTTCAACATGTGCAAAACCATGTAACTAGTTTTGTGTATGTTCACCTGAGCATCACAGAGGGTGAACAGACCCACACCACTCCAAAATTTGTTTAGAAAATGTTTTCTTTTGATTTTTCTGGTAAAAGCAACTCAGTTCAGTAAAATGCCACATGAAAAACCAGATTTGCAATTTTTGGAGGAGCTCAAAAGTGAATCATCAGATTACTCATGTATGGATGAAGATATTCCATTATGGTAAAATACATGCTTTCATCAGAGAAAAGTGGTGTGGGTGTATGATGATGATAGTGATGATGATGATGACTCTGACATTGGCCGTGTGAGCTACAGTTCCTGTGACAGTGAAATGGAGCAAGAATCAACTGATAGAGACACAGAAAATGCAGACCTCCTTAATTCAGATGACAAAGAAAACAGCAATGTAAGTACATATTTGACTAATCAAAATGTTGCAAAATGGCCACATGACCAAATGAAATGATCCAGTGTTAGAATCTGATCTTGGCAGAGCTGAATTGTATAGGACCGAATGCCAGCATTGTCATTTAATGTTGAAAATTGTAACAGATGAAATGCTACAAGATACTATGAAATGCACAAAGGTTGAAATGCAAGTAAAATGTTTTATATGTACCAACAGCCATATTAAAAATGTGTTTATTATGATATCTCACTAGCTGAACTGAAAACGTTCATAGGTCTGCAGTACTTAGCAGGGATTTTTCATGGTGATCAGAGGAATGTAAAAGACTTATGGAAAAATGATAAGCCAAAATATGGCATAAAATTTTATGCCCTTGTAGATGCAAAGACTTATGCTTTCAATTTAGGCATCTATCCTGGAACTCAGTCAACAGGTCCTCATTTGTATACTAATAAAGCAAATGATGATGTGAACAGATTGTTGCTCTTATCTCCCAAACTAACTGGAACATGATATTTGACAACTGGCTTACCAGTTTGCAACTGACATTACATTTGCTAACACAGCACAGGCTGACCAGTGCAGAAACTGTACACAGAAACAAAGCAGAAATTCCACATGCAATGTTGCAATTTCAAAACAGAGAACAGCATAGTATAATCTTAGGATTTCAGAAAGATATAACACATGGCAAAGAAAAACAAACTGGTACTGCTGATGTCAACATTTAACTATGCAGAAATATTGATAGAGAAACCTCAACAAAATCAAAGGCTGAGATGAAAACTTTATACAACAAAATCAAAGGTGCAACAGATGTTGTTGATGGGTTATGCAGCAACTATGATGTCATTTGAAACATGAAGTACTGGCTAATGGTTGTGTTTGACTTGATCCTAAACGTGGGACATCAATAGTTTGATAGTTTACAAAGAAAATAACAAGTGCAAAACAAGATGGAGAAATGTTTTTAGAGGCCAGGACTGGAGCTCTTAAGAGTTCATTTATAGTAAAGGAAAACCAAAATGTTTCTGGCCAAGGAACTAAGGAAAAAAACTGTGAAGCACACTGGTGAGCTGACAACTGAACAGGCAGGCACACCACCACAAATACCTACTACAAGAGCAGGAAAACAAAAAAGATGTCAACTGTGCCCTACAAGAAAGTACAGAAAAACAAAACGTATGTACTATCAGTGTAAGTGATACTTGTATATGACACATGCAGCTGCCATGTGTGAAGACTCACATAGGCTTTTATTTTTGATGTTATCTATCAAGATTCTTGTAGTAGGGTCCAATCTCCTGCCCAGAGTTATGGCACATAGCAGGAAGAAAAAGCAAGAGAAAAAACGGGTGCAGCAGGAATCTGGAATATCCAGTCGTTCTTAGGGAACAAATGACCACAAGGCACCCAGATCCTTGGTATTTATTCAGTGCAGAAAATGGTGAGGAGACTGAGGCTGGATGTGCTAGACAAGTGATGAGGCTGGCAAGGCTCCTGAGAGAGGGAATAAAGCATTCTTGAAAGGGATAGGAATAGCCAGATTTAGGTTATGGTTAACAACTAACCTGCTTTGTGACCAATTCTGGGAAGGAATTCTCCTCTGGAGTCAGGCAGGCCTCAGTGGAGACGTTTTCTCATATCTTAGCCCTACGGCATCACAGCTCATCCATCTGAGCTCAACCACAGCCACCGATAATAAACAATGTCAGTCCATTGTCAGCTGCCTGCCTTCACGAAGATATGTATACATCCTCAGCCAGACTCACTGGTTAAACTGACAGCCAATTTAGGGAAGTCACCTCTACACAGCCTGCACTGCTTATATGTAAACACAATCACACTTGGGTCTTGGGTCTGGTGGTCTTCCATAGTTATCTTTTGGATTTTGTAAGGATGTACCAGCTGATGTGAAAATGTTGATGTCTAGTCTAAGCATACATTATATATTTGATTATTTTATTTTATTGATATCTTATTACCCTAAGTGCATGTTGTACAATATAGTAGGAAATTCCTGACAAAACAGAAAGAGAGGTAACGAGACTGCCACATAGAATAGAAAAACTAAGCACGTGTGCTGTCAGTATGAGACATGTGCATGGAACATGCAGCTGTCATGTGTGAGGACTGCCTTGAGTGTGACAGTTGAAGCAAAGTTTATTTTTGTGCTAGAATTTTATTGATATTTTTATTGTAATTCATATAGGAATTTTTGATGGTATCTTTTAAGTTTTGCAAGCAAATACACAGCTGATGTGAAAATGCCAATGTCTATTCTAAACAATACATTAGTAAGAATTTCATACTTTATTTTAATAATACTTTATGTGCCTGTTAATTACACAGTTTATAATATAAGAATCTCCTGAAAAAACAGAAAGACCACTGAATTGTCAAAGAACAGGAAAGCAAAACACATGTGCAGTCAGTGTAAGCATCCTCTTGCCATGTGTGCAGACTGCCTTAGGTGTGATATCTCAAGTGAAGGTGTTTGTAAAGTGTCATTGCTGTTTCCGTTGTAGTTCATATAAGAATTTATTGGTGTTCTTTTTTTTAGACTCAGTACACCAAAAGAGTCGATGTTAAAAATTTTGATGCTTTTTAAAAATAAATATTAAAATTCAATACTTTATTTTTGTGATTTTTTTCCTGTTAAGTACTCATTGTTTAATATAATAAAAATCATAAAATTAAAATTAATAATTGATCAATAGAAATAGTCCAAAGAATAAATGTGGATCTGACAGGCCCATGTTTCTGTGCCTTGATGACAAGATTAAAGTTTTACTCTGACTAAAAACCTTGTGCAGAGCAAAAACAACAAACAACAGTGAAGAAACAACTCACTCAATAGGAGGAAATCTTTGCTGCTATTTCTCCGAGAGGAAATGTCTAGAATATATAAATAACTCAAAAAAATTAACTCTCATACAATAATGAACCCAATTAAAAATAGGCAAATAAAATAGGTATTTCTCAAAACAAATTCAAATGGCCAAAAAGTATAAGAAAAATGTTTAACATCTCTAGCCATCAGAAAAATGCAAATTAGAGATGTGTTATGTACATGTACCAACTCCAAATGACAAATGCAATCCTTATGTACTGCAAGCATGTACTCATAAAAATTTTTAAAAATTATACTGAAACCCTAATCCATGTCACCCCAGTCAAAATAGTTTTCATCAAAAATACAAAAGAAGGAAGGAAAGAAAAAAAAAAGAAAGAGGAAAGAAAGGAAAAGAAAAAATACTGGTACAAAGAGGGTGGGCTTTAGACTGTTGGTCAGTATGTAAAACAGTATAACTATATGGAAATCAGTATAAAGCATCCTTCAAAGACTAAACATAAGAATACCATTTGAACCAGTTATACCACTCCTGGGCATGTACCTGAAAAAATTAAGGACTGCATACTATAGTGGCACATGCATATTCATGTTCATAGCGGTACAACTCCCAATAGCTAAACTCTGGAAACAGCCTGTATCAGGGATGGCAAACCTTTTAGAGCTTTCAATGACAACAAACATTGGGCTGTGGCACATGTGCTATAGGTTCACCACCATTAGTCTAGATGTTTATCAACAGATGAATGGATAAATAAAGAAGAATTAAATCATGTCATTTGCAGAAAACAGAATTACAGATTATGTTAGGGAAATTAGGCAGATTCAGAAAATTACATATTGTAAGCATTCTTTTATATGAAACTTTAAAAATACAGAAATTAATAAAATAAACTTATAAATAAAGGCGAGATGACAGGAAATGATCAGGAGGTAGAAGATGGAAAGGGACTCAGTGGGAGTAATGAAATTGAAACTGACTGAGATATATTAAGTGCATGAACCAATTTCCCAAACAAACTTCTTTATAAGTAATATTAACATGTACCAATAAAATATAATTTTACAAAAGGAATCACTATAGGCAAAGACAAAGGTTATACATAGCAAAAATTTCATGTGAATAACACTGCAGAAATGAAGGTTGAGAGCCACTGCTGTATCTATCGAAGCTCTACCTCAAGTCAAAGTTCTTCCAGGTGTATGTACCTGCATGTACTGTGTGACATATGCACCAAGTGTGAGAAAAATAACTGAACCAAATACCTGTCTCTGTAACCCTTGCCCTTGTATTTGATTTGTCTCAAAAATCTTTTAGGTCAGTGAGCCTTTCTAAAGGTAAAAATATCTTTTGCATTGTACCTCCAGACACCCTAATGTATACCCTTGGTCTAGAAAATCAGAAGTTGGTAGCATCCATAATTTTAGTTACATCAATTCACCCAGCATTGCATAGCCAAAGATCAAATGTTAAACAGATCAAAAAAGCTCACTGGTCCCTCTAACAAAAAAGCATGAATGGTAACTGATTAACACACTTACACATATGTACACACACAGTTTTACTCAAGTACAGTCAGTACCTTGACATCTCTTAAAAAAGATGTGATCTTACACATCAAATGTCTGCAGTGAATACATTTATAGAACTTACTTTTACCTGTAGGGTAAAAGGAAAACGGAGTAATTACTTAAAAAAGCAGACTCATGTATAACTCTGGTCAGTAGAACCACAGTAATCTGGCCAAAGCACATACTTTTTTAAGCAAAACAAACAAACAAACAAACAAAAACTTTGCATGCTTATTAGGTATATATATATATATATATATATACCCTTTAAAAATCAGCTGGTATCACTATAGAATCAGCCTTAATTAATAATACTTAATTGAAGTTTAGGTTGTGTTAGGTTTTACTGTAGATGACTAGTAGATTCAATTTGTCCATGATAGACACTTCTCTTCAATGCATTAGGTTTCCAAGATAACAAACTAAGTCCTTTATCATAGAAATGTAAAAGAATTTTTAGCACGTAGACCAAATAAATGTCCACTTGGTTTCTAGACATCATGTCACGGTAAATGTGTTTAAACACTAATACAGTGTACAGGGAGATGGGGAGAGCTAACACTGTTTGTAGTAGGGTTGTCTGTTTGTTTTTTTCTGAGACAGGGTTTCTCCCTATACTTCAGACTGGCCTTTGAACTCATGGAAATCCTCCTGCTTCAGCCTCCGGAGTGCTGGGATTACAGGTGTGCACCACTGCGCCTGGATGGGATGAGTCTATTTTGAAGAAATGGAAAGTTCTTCTTTTGGGCATAAGCCATTACAGATGCTATTAAGGACAGTTACTAACTTCTCTGCCTACTATTTACTTGGCCTACTTAATTCTTAAAAATGGACATCAAATCATTTCAAAATAAAATCATATGTATAACTGAGTATTTGGTTATTAAAAATGAGGGGTATGTGTGTACATCTCAGTGATAGAATGCTTGCCTAGCATGCATGAGGCCCTGGGTTTATTCCTCAGAACTATGAAATAAACAAACAAACAATAGAAATTTAAAAAAAAACTTAAAAGAGATACCCAAGATACCAGCTGTGCTAAATAAGCACTGAAGTTAGCTTTGCTTGCTTGCAGCTAAGGCAGAAAATGGAAACTAGCGAACAATATAATTCTTACTTTTTAAAAAAAAAATGCAAAGCAGATTTTTTTCCCTTGGTATTAACTTTTAGGAGAAATCTGTTATGGAAGCTCTTTTATTAAGAAACACCAAATAGTATCTCCACTTCTATGTTGTAAAAGACAGAAACTTTTTTCATACAAATGTCTCCAGCTATATGGGGCAAAAGATGGAGATTTTTTTCTCTCACACGCTGAAGGCCCAATATTGAACTGCACCTGAGTGACAGCCCGCTGCTGGAAGCTGAAGCAATACAGCTGAGGTATACTGTTTCCTGATGATTTACCTGAACAGAGGAACTTGGCGCACATGGTAAAATGGAGGCCTACACAGATTTCTTCCCAGGCTCCCTGTCAGTGTCAAGTGCTATAACAGATTTCTTTCTGGACTGTGTAAAGTGCTACAAGGGGCAATTCTGATTCTGAACTGCATTTTCTAGGGAGCATCAGAAGGGTTCTGAGGTCTGTGCTCAATGAACACATATCTTTCACTTCAGCTGACACATCTGTGGGAGGCAAAGGTAACAAACACTCTACTGTGAACAGATAGGGAAGAGACTGAGAAAGTAATTTCTCTTTTTACCTATTTTAAAGAAATAGCCTTTAAGTACAGGCATTTACAACCCGCAACCCTCGTTCATTCTCACATTGTTAAATTTAATAATACCATGTGTGAAAAAGCCAGGAGAAACTTTCTTCCATTTCTAAACTAAATATTAACATTTTGAACATCTATTATGGATGCACTTTGCAAAGTTATTGAAAATATCCTGGCCTAGAAGTTGGCAGTGAATGCATGGTGAGTGACCTTCAATGGAAGCCCTGTGTCTGGTCAAAACCTGGGCACGCACTCAGCTGAATCCCCAAAGTCTGTTGCTTCACAAGAGACAGGATCATTTTTTGCTTAAAAGTTTTAAAGAATGCATGCTACTGACTGAAATTAGTTTCCCATAAGAGGATTTTAGTATAACTGTAACAGTATCAAATGCATGAACTATAATAAATTCTTTAAATTTTAGCCGGGCAATCATGAAGCAGCAAGAACTTTATTTTAACTTCTCTAGTACTACAATTTTGCTATTAACTTATGTATAACTAAATCCAGGGAAATCTATATAAAATTAGCAAATTTAAAGGAAAATAATCATTTGCAACGAGGCCTAAAATATCTGCCAGGAAAAGAGAAAAGTATGAAAGACTAATTAATGAGAAATGCTAGTATCAGTGTCCTCTAGGTTAGAAATATAATAAAAACTTTCCCTGGCTTTCCCACAGGTAGAAATATAAACCAAGTAAGTGTAGTAACAAGGGGATGCTTTCACTTCTGGCTGTTCAGGAATTGGCCTGCAAGTAAAATGTATTTACAGTCTAATGTGGACGAGCCTTGGGCAAAGTCATCGTAAATCCTCAAGCTGGACTTTCCTGAAATTACTTCAGGAAATGGTTATTTATACAGTTGCACAGAAAAATAATTGCTATTAGACTGATGTATGGTGGGTTGCTGATGTGAAAAGGAAAATACATACAGGACAGCACCTATCAGGTGACTGGGAAAGGACAGGACATTTATTAAGGATAGTATCAAAACAGAACAAAAAAAATTCAAAAATTCTCTCAAGGTTAAAAAAAGGGAGACCTGCTGACTTTTGAGGTCCTGGGATTCTCCAGGGAATAACTCCTCTGGCCCAACAGGTGAACCCAGGAAGCTTGCTATAGTTAACAGAGCCCAGAACACTGAAGTAAGTGAAAGGTTTGATTTGTATAATATTTAAAGTACAGACTAACCCCCAACACTTTCCAACTGAGTTTTTACTAAATGTATTATCTTTTGAAATATTTAGATTCCCACAAGCAAAAGAAGGGAAATCGAACCTCCGCCTGGGCTGTCCCCACATATCCCCTCTGCCCTAGTGGGCCCCGCCACTCCTCTGACTGCACAGCTCTTACTACTGCAAAGCGATTCTGAAAATGTGGTCACTGTGTAGCACCTTTCCCCTTACCTGTTACAGGTCAAAATGCACCCCCACCTGCAAAGTTTTGTATGTTTAAATCCTAACCGTCAACAGCTCACACCATGCATATATTTGAGGAAAGAGTCTTTCAAAAGGTAATTAAGAGTAAGTGAGGTCAACAGAGTAAGCCAAAGCCAAGACAATGGGAGTCCTCATAGGAGAAGGAGTTAAAAGGACACAGACAAGGAAAAACCTCGTGAGGACCCCTGGAGAAGGTGGCTTTCTGCAAGCCAGAGGCAGAGGTCTCAGAGAAATCCAAACCTGCCCACACTCTCATTTTAGACTTCTAGAATGAGAAAACAGATTCCTGTTGCTTAAGTCACAAAGTGTGGTACTCTGTGAAGGCAGCAGTGGCAAACTAACACCATTTGATCCTAACAGATCTTTAAAGGTCAACATTTGTTCTTTTGCTAAAAGTTAACTGGTTCTCTGTCTTTGGAACACTAATTTATGACACGCATTATTACAATGGTTTTGGAAGAAACTATTCCTTCAACAAATTAAGGTAAATAAAATGATACCAATCACTTGGCATAGAAATCAACCCATCCTAACTGGAAAATTCCAAGTATCTCAAGTTTTCCCAAAGTGGAGAACCTGGGCTTATTCACAAAGCTCAGTCTGCAGAGGTGCAGCATCATCATCTTCTCTGTGAAGGGCACATCTGAGGACAAGACTCCACCCCAGACAAGCTTAAACAAGCAGTCTCACTCCTGAGGCTCAATGATGCTTTTGTTTGCTGTGTTTAAACACATGCCATGTGGCTGTCAAATAATGATACTGATTCTCACGTGTGAGTCATGGAATCCATATTTTATAGCCATCACTCTATATTTTGATAATTTTGAGAAACATTTCAGAATGTTTGATGGGAAACTCCCACATGTGCAGCTGTACCTCAAAGTGAAGGACTTTAACAGGACTGTGGGATAATGTATTTTTTTTTTTTAATCTAACAATCACTAATAAAAACCATATACTCAACAATTTCCTTCATGATTTGTTTTTCAGTCACTGATCTTCATACCCAGGCTGTTGACCTTTAACAAGTGCAACCTAAAAACAACACACAAAAGGTAATTACAGTAAATTGACAGTCGGGGTTTTCAGAAAAAGGGAGCCAAAGAACAATGCCCCTGGGACTGGGGAGGGGACAGGGTCAGAAGGGAAAGCCAAGAGGACCCTTCTCAAGTGGCTAACATGACAGCAGAGCTCACCTCTAACACTTTGGGGCAAAATGAAATATTCATTGTCAACTGTAAAATTTAATTTAAAAGAATTATTTGATTTTAAAAAAGGTAAAATCTTCAAAATTCCACTAGAAAGATAAAACGATATTAGTCATTTGTTAGTTAGGAGCTTCCTAAATAAATACACAAAATGCAAAAGAGGGGTGAAGGGAACTTCGAATTTACCTGGCATCTCCTTCCCCAAGAGGCCTCACACAGCAGGGATAGCAAGATCTGATACCTAAGTAAGTTCTCAATAAATATTCATGAAACTGAGCTGACTCAAGGTAAGCAACTTACCTGTTGCTTGATATTATATGAAAGGTAAATATATGACAAAATTCCTATTATGGAAGTGACCAACTCAAAATAAATACCGAAATAAGTTAATACTTTATTCTTGTGTTGAATTTCTGGAATCTTGATTATTATATGTTCTGGTGTAGATTTATTTTGATCATTCCTACTTAGAATTCTATATCCTTCATTTAAATGTATGTCAAATTCTTTATCCATATTTGGGAAGTTTCTGCCATTATTTCTGTAAAGAGATTTTTTGTTTTATTTTGTTTTTTGCACTGTCTCCAGCTTTCTTACTGACTCCAATCAACCTTATATTGTTTTTTACTTTGTCTTGAAGCTGTTGGATTTTTTTTTCTTTTTTTACGATCTCTTTAATTTTCCAGTCACTAGTCGCAAACAGATATTCTAGATCTGATACTCTATCCTTGCCTTCATTCAATCTGCTGCATATACTTTCAATGGAGTTTTTAATCTCCAGGACTTCTGTTTGGATCTGTTTCATTGATTCTATTTCTTTTCTATGATGGGCATTCATGGTTTCTATCATTTTCCTGAGCTCTTCTATTTTTTCTTAATCTATGTCTGCTAGAGGTCTTTCATTTTGATTGTCATTTCTTTTTTTACCTGAGAAATTATTTTTTATATAGCCTCTCCCATTTGGTTTTTCACTTCTGATGCTATCATTTCAGAGAGTTCCAGTGGTTGGCTTCCAATTTCCTCTATCTCTTTGGGTTCCGGCCTTGTCCCAGATGGGCTGGGCATTTGAGGTTGCATTTTGTGTCATCTTGTCCTTTTCTATTTTTATTTTACTTTGTTTTCTGTGTTGATGCTTATAAATTTCTTATGTTAGACAGCTTTATCCCTGTTGTCAAGGCTTTCCTGAGAAATGTCTGTTCCTCAGGATGTGTTCTAGATGTAGGTGGTTCTTGGTCTTTAAGTCTATTCTAAGAACCTACCTTCCCAGTACATTAAGAATGTGAAGTTGCTATTTGATTCAGGGCCCATTACTTTGGTAATTGACTATGATAATAGTTATGACCTCTTGTAATTGCAATGTGGTCACACAGAGGAGAAAAACTGATTATAAAAGGTATGACATCTTGGTTGAAGTGGTACAATTAGCAATAACAATAGACTCATGCATAGCCTGGTTAGTGACAAACTGTGGTCACTATCAGCCTGATATCTTTAGCCATAGAGGCAAGTTCTACAGTTACGTAACTTATACCAGTAAATTGTAGGCAATGATTTTCCATTTAATAGAGTGATTTTACCCTGTTGTATGGAGCGTTGAGAAGAGGGATAGGGGGTAGGTAAAAGATAAAGAGGAGGTTAAATACAGTTGGGGTAAATACCTAAGTAATTTAAAAAGTGAATTCCTAGGAAAAGATCACTTGTGTTCCCACAAAAGGCAGAGCTATGGTCAGCAAGGTATACGTCATAGCAAGCAAAAATTTGGGAGATAGTTGGGGTTTGTAAGAGATATTTCTGGCTAAGAAGCTACTCCTCTAAAACACAAGACGCAAAAACCAACATTTGGAACAGTACACTCAACTCAGATCAGACTCAACAAATCACAGGCCGTCTAGTTTTGATGCATGTGCCTGGGCTCTAGGTGCCTGAAAAACTTCACATTTACGGTCCTAAAACGCTGCTGCTGAGCCACCTGCACACTGAACTGCAGGACAATCTAATGCATGCAATGCAAGTAAGGCCTCTGAGTACAGGGAGCAGGGAACACAACTCCCCACAACTGCCTATTTTCTGCCCTCTTTTCTATCCTTACCTCAAAATCTTTGAGCTGGCCCTGAGGGAAGTCAAAGAAAAAAAAAACAGTACTCTGTTGCTAGATGCACTCAGACTGGCATAGCTTTGTTTTCTAAAGATGTTTTTGAGATTAGGAAGGGACTGTGACAGTAACCAGCTATAGATCTACGAGGCAATTTAACTTCCAAGTCTCAGCATCTTCATCTGTACATAAGGTAGTCACACAATGAAATTAAGAGGATCAGATGAGAGAAGGAATAGAGAGTGCCTGACAAAGACAAAGCACTCAGTCAGCATTCAATAACATCAACAATAATAAACATGACATTTAGTCATTGAGTTCTCCATGTCAGCTACTAGTCCCTTATCCTTATCCTTTCACACAAACTAAGCAAGTGGTAAGGTGTCAAACTCTCCAGAGTCCTATTCTAGGCTCTAACATATTCAACAAAATTTCAGGGAGCTACACATCTCTGTATCTTCTCAAAAATCCCCATACTCTTTGAATAATGGAGTCGGTCATTTCTGTCACTCAAGAAATGATGATTCTCCAGCTAAGAGTCTGAAAGAAACAAAGAGAATGATCACAAGAACTGATCTGGTAATCTTGATCACTGTTAGTGAAATAAACCTATTAAAATGGGAGAATACTCTTGATAACCATCTCAAACTTCTTTCCCTTAGAGACAGCTATTTTCCTTCTAGCTGTCTTCCTGGGAAAATTAAAAATGTCATACCACAAGATATTTGCACACCCATGTTTATAGCAGCACAATCTGTAATAACGAAATCTTGGATACAGCCTAAATGCCTATCAACTGAGGAATAGAAAAAAAGATGTGGTGTTTTTTATACAGTAGAGTACTACTCAGCCATAAAAAAGATAAACTTGAGACTTTTACAAGTAAATGGATGCAACTTGAGACCACACTCATAAGTGAAATAAATTAGACCCACATGTGTAAACATCACATCATCTCACTGGTGTGAGAAATTGAAAGAATAAGTTCAAAAAAATGTACAATAGATACTGTGAAGTGGAAAGAAACTGTTCAAAAGGCAAGAGGAACTAGGGTGGGGGAAAGTGAAATGGAAGGAGAAAAGGAAAAAAAATACAAGACAGTTATACACTAGTTTCTCTTAGTTCACTGAAAAGAAAGCTTTGTGCTAATATAGTTTGGAGAATTTTTTATGCCCATATCTTGTACTCTGATTAACTACTTTAAAGATAACAACGTGCAACGTATTAACTATTGCTATTCTATTTTGTTTTGAAATTTATCTTTTCCATAAAATAAAAATAATAATTTAAATATGTGGCTTTATTTGCACAAATCAAAGATTTCAGTTTATGTGAAGATAAACTATATACTTAGAAGCTACAGAAGTTGAGTGCAATAATAAACACCTGTAATCCTAGTACTTGAGAAGGTGAGGCAGGAGGATTGTACATCTGAGTCACACCTAGGCGACTTAGTGAGGCCTTGTCTCAAAATAAAAAGAGCTGGGAATGGTGGGGAATAGAGCCTCCGGGCTCAGTCCCAAGTACTGAACAACAACAACAACAACAACAACAACAACAACAAACAGGAAGAAAGGAAGGAGAAAGACTGAAATATACTATGGCATCTGGTCTGTCACAATCATGGAATTCCCTAGGACAGAAGACACAAGACCCATTTCACGCACAGTTGGCTAGCACTGCCGGTTGCCTTCTTCCCATATACCCGATGGTGCCCACATGTCACTGACATTATATACTCTCCACCACCCTGGGCTTCTCTGGACTTAAGAATGCCTGAAGGAACAATGCCCCAAACTCAAGCTGCTATTTGTGACTCTCATCATCACTGTTATTATGGGTCTGTCACTCTGGACTGCTCTTGGCTATCAGTGACAGCATGAAGCATATGAAGATGACATTTCCATGTTTTGTATTCTGAACATTAGATATTAGTTTGGTTGCCAAATGAGCAGCGGGTACCATGCTAATTAGTAACTTTTTAGAGCACTAATAGGCTCTCCTACTGAGCCAACCGGGAGGGAAAAAATACAATACTCATTTTCATCTGCGCTTCAGTATACTGACCTCCTCCTTCTGCCTGCTGATGTGGGCATTAATAAAACATTTTAAAATGACCTGAAAGACTTTCTATAAACTAGAGCACAGATCTGGCTGCCAAACAGCTATGTATTTGAAAGAACGTGGAGCCCATATCAAAGTTGGCTGCTACTGACTCAAGTTTGGCCTGGGAACCTCCTGTGTCCAGAATGATTGTTCATGCTTTTGACTGGTTACAAATGAAAAAAGATTTTTGCTCTTCAGGAGTCTCAGACAATGAAAATAAGGATTCTTTGTGATATTTGTCTTGCTTTTCTTGGGTCAGAAGAGACAGTTTAATTTCATTCATTGTCTGAAATATAATCACTACCACTTTCTTACAAGCTTCTTTCAATTTTAGAATAGTTATTAACATAAAAATATTTCTTCTACTTCAATTCTAAAATATTCTAATGGGTAGTTCTTCAAAGCAAATCAAAAAGAAGATTTCAATCCTTTCTTACTTTTTCTTTTTCTTTTCTAGTAAAATAATGTATACAAAAATATATATCAAATGTAATTCTTTAAAGCTCAATAAAACATATAATGTGCCATTTAATTAGATAGACAGGATGAAATCTGTGAAGTAAGATCAATGTTATACTGATGGGTGATTTAAAACGAAGCAAGCAAGGCAATCATTCATTCAGCTCAGATGTGAACCACAACTCACACAAGGCAATGCTCTGGACTTAGAAGAGAGAACATACAGGAATGAAGCTTTCAATGAGCTTATAAACAATCATAGAACTCACAAACAGAAAGAAATTGCATCGGTGAGAAGGAAAAGTACCACAAAGGTGCTTGATACACTTTCCTCAAGATAATTCTTACCCTGGGTATTGACACCACCAATGCCTCTCTCTTTATCTACAAAGTTTCTACCCCATCACTGGCTGCAACTCCTCCTTTCAACACGATATGAGGCAAGCAGAAAAAGAAGCCAGGTCGTTCCCAGCCTTCAAATTACCTAATATTATCTGGCAAGTAAATGCATAGCATAAAGAAAAGTCACTTCTGTTCAACTATTGAATTGATAGAAAATGACTAAGGAATTTCAATGTTTATTTAGGTTCCTGTATTAAGACAGACAAGGATGGGCTGACCAAGAAAATATTGAAGTCAAAATATTTTTCTGTTACATTTGCCCAAATCAGAGTGGCCACTTTGACAGCTTCAACACTGCAGGACTATGAGGCTGTACGTGTAAAGGACTTGCCATCATGGTTACGTGATGATCAAACTGGTGAAGAATGCTCAGGCAGTGGGTTCTCCACCTTCACTCATTCTGGTACCTTTATTAGTGAAGGTTACACTACAGCACTTTATTACACAGAGATAAGTAACCTTGTGCCTTTGGAAGAAAATGAGTTCCACATTCCTGGTTACTTCTTGGCTTCAAGCTAGCTTAATTTATCCAGTATATCTTCCCTCTGTCTCTATAGAGGTGAAAAAACATAAGTGACCCAACAGCTCCTCTACACTCTTTCTACAAACAGGATTTTTATTCTTGGATGGGTGCAAAAGCATTTGTTCAGATAATCAGAAATAGACTTGGGAGCAGAGGCTGTATGGGGAAAAGGTGGCATTCACTGCCATTCAGGCATTTCTGGTTGGTAAAGCTGCAGAAGAGCCGCACCCACTGTGTTCTTAGAACACAAGGGCTTCTTTCCAACACCCACTTCGGCTCCCTGAAGCAGAAGGAAACCTAGCAACAAGATAACAGGATTCCTCCTGCCTGCTGACAGAGCAGGGAGTGGGGAGCACACTACACATCTTGTGAGGGAGCGGCTAGGAGAGAAGAGACAGACTGCTATGAAGAGGCTTCTCCACAGCATCTCATTATTAAAAGGATAAGCTGAGAGTACTGTAATGACAAAATAATGAGCACTGGACTTCAACAGCTAATCATTAAGAACAAATAAGTTCAAAATAACCTAATTTCTCTCACTGCTATTATAATAAACATTTTCATTTCAAGGGAAAGCTTTAGGCTTAATTCTGTTTAGACTAAGGCATATTTTGGGACATGGTATGAATTCTTTTAGAGTAATAACTCTCTTTCAGAGTAATTCTTTTAGAGTAATTTCCCTGTAAGTGCATACGATATTCATATATCATTTATTAAAATAAATTTAATTTTTACAGAGGGGTGAGTTATTGTACTGAACAGGAAAATTTAACCATCAAAAGTTATTTTCTTTTCCTCTTCTCTACTCTATCCATCTGGGTATTTCAAGATTTGGCTCAGCAGAAACACAATCTGCAAAATTCAATCCTTCTTTCTAATCTACTAAATTAAATTAGCAAAGATTATAAAATGAAAATATAAAACAGAAAATGTTGGCAAAAATATAATGCATTAGCCTTTCTCTCCATGTTTACAGGGATATAAAGTGACATACATTCTTTGGAAGTGCTGTTTGGCAACATATTTTCAAATTTCAAAAAAAGTTATACTCCCTAGCCTACCACTTCCACATTTATGAATCTGCACATGAAATAAGTAATATGACAATTTTCTACATAAAGCCAGTTTTTAGAGAATTGTTTATGACAGCAAAAATCTGGAATCAAATTAAATCTCCAATGATGGGAAGATAGTTAAATAAATTACAGCAAAATAACTACAAGATGCAATATTATGTAGCTATTAAAACTTTGTTTATAGAGGATTTTTAATGACATGAGAAAATGGTTACAATATAATCCTAAGTATAAAAAGCAGGCAAGAAATTGCATTCAAAGTATAATTGGAACAATAAAAAACATAGGAACAGTAAAACGAATACAAGGAAATATTCCAAAATATTAGTCATACTTATTCCTGAGTGATGGTCCAGTGAGTAATCATTTTCTTCTTTATAATTTTGTATTTTTCAAATTTCCTGTATGAACATGAAAGACTTAAAGATAGAATTGAGCTAAAGGCTTAAAAATAAAAGAATCTTCATATGCTTGAGCGAACTTTTATAATTTTTAAAACCCAAGATGATCAAGACTTTAACCCACCATATTAAAACAATTTTTGTAAATGTCAATCTGTCATCTCTACAAAACAAACGGTCACTTTCTCTTGGCACTTAATATAGCCATGCTTCACCACTGAGCAAGTAAGTAAAAAGATTTGCTGAATTGAATAAAGTGATGGCAGCCACTTTTTGCATACATGGAACTGTTAACCCATGAAGTTGTACATGTCCTGTGTGCATGCTTCCATAAATTTCAGGCACAATGAGAATCAAGAGACTATACTTCCTGATATATTCTCCCATCAAATGGGCTGCTTCCAATTTTCCTTTCTAGTCCTAGTCTATCTAAATGACCAGGTTATGCCCATTTAACATGGTACCCTGGAAGGTGAGGTTTATTTTTAAAACAAGATCTCTGTGCCCATCATTGTGCCAATGCAGAAGACACAGAGTGAACAGAATACATGTGATGGCTGCCCACTTGGCACTCACCAGCTGCTAGGTCTGTGATCTCACCTCACCAAGCACGTCAAGGAGCAGCTCACTGTTCATTTTGATATTGTTTTTAACAAATTTAATAGTAACATGCTAATACTAGTATTACTGTTTGTGATAAATATGTGTTAAAATTAAAACAAAGCCATGCGATCCTCCCAACTCTTGGTAAGATATTAAGAAAGCAGTGTTGAAAATAATAAAAGTTTCAAAGGATGCATCTATGTTTATGGGAGAGGAAGCAATTGCTCTCAGCTACTTGAAAAGTGCTTTGCTCAGGCTAAATTCACTTTTATGTTGCATTGGTTAGAACTATACTGTCCACTGAATGTCAAAAAACGAGGATTTCAGGCTCTATGGCCACCAACAGACAATAAATAATGGAGAAGAACCATTTATAATGAAGGATAAATCTGAGTCATTTGTAGGAAAATGGATGGATCTTCAGGCCATAATAGTAAGTGAATTAAGTCACAAATGATTCAAGTCACATGCTTGAACTTGAATATGACAGACTCCAAATATAAATAATTTGAAGAGCAAAATAAAAAAGATGATAAGAATCAGGAAGATCAACTCTTGGGAGAACGAAGTGGGCCTGGGAAAAAAGGAAGAGGACAGGGCAGGGGCCAAGAAGAAGTAGAAATGATCAAGATGCAATATTGTGTGTACCAATTCCCTGAGATGAATGCAATTACTATGCACCACAGATTCTAATAAAAATTTTTCAAAAACAAGTCACGTAATCTTTCCCCATATTTTTTTTTTGCAACATGTTTGAAAGTGGGGAGCCCCTTTGTCTGGGTGACATAAAACTCAGAGGTTTGACTTTTCCTAGGAGAATAGTAACATTTCTAGTTGTTCATACACAAGGAAGAATTTCCTTCAGTCAACAGCAAACAGGCACCTTGCGTAGCCATCAGGACTCTGGAGCTGGACTACTGCTGTCCTTTCCCCACCAAAAGCATGTCCTTGATGTAACATCTGGGCCAGCTCCACCTCAGAGTCCAGTGTGGAACCTGAACCTGGTTAGGCCCTGAAGAAATAACTGAATGCTGTAATTCAACGAGAACATGCCTCTGACTTCTAAAAAGAGTCAATCTAATGGGAGTAACAATTAAGACTATTTTTCCATCTTCTGCAAAAATACTGAAGGCCAAGTTTGCTGCTATGTTATCTCAGGCTCCTTACAGAAGGAACAAGGAGGTAAACTCCCCTTGAATTTAGTTTCAAGCAGAAGCTTTCTTCTGCATAATCTTTTAATCTTACAGGTTTACTTTTATCAAAAGAAGAGAACTCTACAGACAACTCTAATTTCCCTGTTGCTAACTCTAATTCCCTGAAAGCAGAATTTCCTTCTGTGATTGTAATTGTATCACAGTGGGTTCCTAGATCAATTTTTTTCCCTTCTCAAGACAGGTCTGAATTTTCATTTTAGCTTCATTTTATATCTCTTAGTTTACATTTTTACATCCTAAACTGACTTCAAATCTTCCCTGAAAAAAGGCAGGGTGGAAGTAAATCATTTGCTTACAACATGGGTTTATATCAACGCTTACCAGCTTCCAATTGCTCTAGATATTTTCACAGTGCATCCCATGAGTCTTTTCCCCATGCCGTTATCTAGTACGCTGTTTTCCATGCATATCACACAACGCTCCTCCGGTGAAGTAACTCTTTCTTGGTTTAAAATAACACAATTTAAGTCAGGGGTTGGTGGCATACAACTGTAATCAGCATTCGGGAGGCTGAGCCCAGCCAATGTGGGTTTTATTAGGGTTTTGAACTCTCTTTTCCTGATTTGTGGCTTGAATCAGTCTAACCTCCTCTCCTGTTCCATTTCTCACAAACACCTAATTTTTCAATGAGTAATAAGCCTAATATTTCAATGAGTAATAAGCAGCAATTAAGACTGTACAGGGATTATGTGCACAGATTATGTGCATTTATGACAGTTAACATTTTCTCCTCAGTCACTGGATTAGTATCACCCCGCATATGTTCATCTCTCTGTGGATGAGTTCTCACTTTATATATTATCTGCACACAACCTAAACTTCTGTATTATCGGATAAGCAACATTCCTTTTAACAATAATTACTTTACCACAAACTTTGTAGAGCGAGTTAGTTCAAAGGCAAGTGTCACAACATAACAGCAAGTTTGGAGGGTCTCAGCTCTAGCTCCATTCCCTCTAAGTCAGGAGCTTCCTGAACTAGGTAACAGATTCTGAGGGTCATTAACCCTACCTAGACACTGTGTGAAATGCTATGTAAATGTCAAACATGCACTGAGACAGAGGGAGAAGTAACTATACAGCTTTCACTAGACTTTTGAACCATAATCAGGCACCCAAGGCTAAGTACTATTACCTTTTTGATGCCCATCTCCAGTGCCTCACGCCACCCAGTCTTCAACTACAGACTGCTAATCACAAATACAAAATTAAACGCCACTTATCATTTAACTTGTTTTATCCATTTTTATACCTCCAAAACAATGTTTGACATATAGTGAGAGCTTAAACAAAATGTTTACTGAACAAACAGAATTAACCTGAGTTGTATTTATTAGTCACTGATAACAAACAAGAAATAAGCGTCAGCAATAACTAATAAAGGCAAGTCTAATTTGGAGGCTGATGATTCTTAACTTTTTAATTAAAAATAAATAATAGAAATCACAGCAACAGGAGCAATTAAATGTGTATATATGGGGGGATGAACAAATAACCCTGAAAAACTGGCTGAACAGTATTTCCCTGCTTGATCATGGCACAGCTGCTTTTAAACCCTAAAACACAAAAGCAATCTAAGTGTGAATGTTTTCTGCAAATTCCCCTAGCAGGAGGGAGTAGCAGGGCAGCAAGAAGTACAATGTGCTAAGCGAGAGTCAAAAGCACAACACAGGCACAACTTCTGGTCACTGATAAGAATGCAGGATGCTGCAAATATAACTAGAGTCCTCCTCCCGTCCTCTCCCTGTTTTTTCGCCTGAACTGAAGTCACCAGCACTACTCTATGAAGGCTAAATTTCTGACCCCGTGCTTTCCGCAGCTTAGGTAACCTTAGACTTAATGGGCCTTTCCATAGTTTCAACACTAATAATATGGCACAGAGTAGGGTAGAAAACATTTATGTGTCCTTCCTTTATTGCTCAATATGCACCCTGAAGTCCAAGGCCACCATGATAAGATCAAAGCACTTCAACATGGTGATTTACTGAATGACATACAGTCAGTTGCAGCCTAAAAGAGCTACTGAGCAAACACTTGATTCGTCCTTAAAGTAATCTTCATAAAATACTGGAATATGATTCAAAAACTATTTGTAAAATAAGATGCTAACCCTGAAAAGAGCAGCCTCTAATAAATTCTCTAATAGAAAATGAAGTAGAGAAAGGCTAGTCACTTAGAAACCTAAAAGGGTGCTACACTGGGCAACACTGGACCAGGGCAGAGGTTGCAAATCCAATGAAACCATGAAGAGCTTTCTGGAGGAGAAGAGGCCATGAGCACTTTGCACCAATGCATAGGAACACAAGGGGAAGGAGACCAACAGGGCTGCATGGTACAGGGTAAAAACTATCCAACCATTTCTAAAATACTCAACGTATCAATTCCAGTAAGCCCACTGCCAAACACAGCTGTTACTTTTAACTCTCTATTCAAGTTAATATAGTAAAATATGTAAGAAGACATTTAGATTGGGACTCTCCTGCAGGTAGCCAGTACAGGGAGGGAGAAGCCAGCCCAGCCTCTTACAACCACACTGACCACCATAGGGACTTTCCCGTGGGTGGCCAGTGCAGGCTAGGAGAAGCAGTAAGCACTGCCGCTACAAGCCTGCCAGCCACCATCACTTCATGAACCTGTAGCCAGTGTGGCCCAGAAGAATCAGCCAGCCATGTCTTGGAGAATCCGTCTGGAGAAGCCCTCTCACATTCCACCACCTTACAGAAGTAATAGCAGAAAACTTCTCAAGCATAGGAAAAGAATCTGGCAAAACTGCTTGAAAGAAACCAAAGATAGACTATCAAAAATTGAACACAGGCTTGCAATGTGTGATCATGAAAGGGAAGATCTCTTAAAAATAACAAGGGAGCAGGCAGTAAAGATACAAAGACTGGAAGATGACAAGAGGATCTATAACTTAAGAATAAAGCATGTGAATGAAGAAGCAGGAATCAAAATAGAGGAATTACAAAGGCTATTCACAGAAATTATTAAGGAAAATTTCCCAAGCATAGAAAAAAGAAACGATATGCAGAGGTATGAAGCATACAGAACTCCAGCCACCTACAGCCAAAACAGAGCTACACTCAGACACATAATAATCAAGATCCCAGAAATTCAATATAAGAACAGAATATTAAAAGCCATCAGAGAAAAGAAACAGATCACCTATAAAGGAAAACCCATCAAAATCACGGCAGACTTCTCCACACAGACCATCAGGTCAAGAAGAGCTTGGAGTGAAATAATTCAAGCCCTGATGGAGAACAACCTCCAGCCCAGATTGATGTATCCTGCAAAACTCTCTCTAGAAATTAATAGAGAAACAAGATGCTTCCATGACAAAGAGGAACTAGGAGAATTTGTGACCACCAGTCCAACCCTACAAAAAATACTGAAGGACATTCTAGGGAGAGAGAATAAGAATATGAGCATTTTAGGAACAGTGACAGAGAGGCCTCAGTGAACAGGGCAGATAGTGAAGTGGAACAGAAAAATAGACAACCAATGGCAGAAAAACAGAATATCAGAAATAAGGCAGAGAAGATTGGCTGTAATCTCTAGTATAGATGGCCTTGAAATATTAACAGAGAGAAACACAGGCAGAGTAGATCAGGAGATAGGGCCCATTGAGATGCTCTATATAGGGAGGCAGTGGGACCCAAAACAAGCAGTGCACCCCATGGGAGTGAAAGGGGAGGAATTGTCTAAAAAAGGGAGGCAGAGGATATTGTTAATGGGGTAACAAGATTTAAAATTTACATTATTCTCACCACTCTGCTT
>PVJX010015774.1:0-41791 GCA_004027295.1 Dolichotis patagonum
TACCTGGGCAAGTATTTCTGGTTTGAATTTCTCCATAGCTTTCCCTATTTGCATATTTATTTCATTTGATATCATTTCAGACATTTCAGGTGTATGGCTTCTTTTTTCTTCTATGTACACAGCTTCTAAGCTTTCTTGGGGAGGGCTAGGGCTTTGAGCCTGCCTTTTGGTCTTGCATTTTGTCATTTTTCTATATTTCCTTACTTTGAGCGGTGTTCCAAAGCTTTCTCTGCTTATGTGGCAAATTACCTGTTACACCCTCAGTTCGTGGAGGGGCAGTGGCTCCCCCACAGGCTCCTGGCTTCCTCACAGGTTCCTAACTCCCCTCTGTGGGCTCCTGGCTCCCTATGTTGTAAGGCAAATGCTGGGTGTGGCCACGCCGGAGCCTGTGGAATCTCAGGTAGGCCAGGCCTCCATGCCTTGTCCCAGGCAGGTCTCCAGGAGGTTCCCTGCGAGTGAAGGGCCTACAGGTCCCAAAGAGTCAGGCCAGAATGTTGGTTTCTGAAAAATCCCCGATTCCAAACAGACCTGGCCAAGATGCCAGTCTCCACAATATTCCCAATCCAAACATCCCGGGACACTCTGCGGGTCCGAGAGTTTTGGGTCCCAAAGAGACAGCCCGAGATGCTGCTTTCTGGGAGACTTCCTGGGCATGAAGGGCGGGGCTATGGGCCCAAACAGACCTGGCCCAGATGCCAATCTCCAGGCAGTTCCCTGCGGATGAAGGGTATGCTTACCAGTCCAAAGAGTCGCGCCGAGATGCAGGTCTGCGCAGACTTTCAATCCAAACAGCTCACAGCACTGTATGGTCCGGGAGTTTCGGGTCCCAAAGAGACAGCCTGAGATGCTGCTTTCTGGGAGACTTCCTGGGCATGAAGGGCGGGGCTACGGGCCCCAACAGACCTGGCCCAGATGCCGATCTCCAGGCAGTTCCTTGTGGATGAAGGGCGGGCCTACCAGCCCCAAAGAGTCCCGCCGAGATGCAGGTCTGTGCAGACTTTCGATGCAAACAGCCCAGGCCCCTCTATGGGTCCAGGAGTTTCTGGTCCCAAAGAGAGCCTGAGATGCTGCTTTCTGGGAGACTTCCTGGGCGTCACAATTTCTTTTATCATTAATTTCTAGATTCACAGCACTATGATCCGGTAACATGCATGGGATAATTTCAGTTCTTTTGCATTTACTTAAATATGTTCTGTGGGCTAGTATATGGTCTATTTTAGAGAATGTGCCATGTACTGCTGAGAAGGTGTATTCTGATGTTGGATGGAACACTCTGTATACATCTGTCAAGTCCTTTTGTTCACAGGTGTGATTCAGTTCTGTTATGTCTTTGCTGATTGTCTGTCAAGTTGATCTGTCCCTTTGTGTCAATGGTGTGTTAAAGTCTCCTGTTATAATTGTATTATTGCTTATTTGCTTTTTCATTTCTGTTAGTATTTGCTTTATATAGCTGGGCGCTCTGGAATTTGGTGCATATATATTTAAGATTGTTATCTCTTCCTCTTGAAGTTTTCCCATAACTAGTATGTAGTGACCTTCTTTATCTCTTTGGATCATTCTTGGTTTGAAATTCACATTGTCTGCAAACAGGATTGCTACTCCTGCTTTTTTTTGGTTTCCTGTTGCATGAAGTATTGTTTTCCATCCCTTGACTTTCAGTCTATGAGTGTCCTTTTGGGTTAGATGGGTTCCTTGTAGACAGCATATGGTTGGATGTTGTTTCTTGATCCATTCTGCCAGTCTGTTTCTTTTGATTGGCAAGTTGAGGCCATTTACATTAATGGTTGTAACTGTTGTATATTGTTGACACGTTATCTTTCTGCTGTTGTGTCTTTAGCTTTCCATTCTGTTTAACCGTCTGCCTTGCTTGTTGGTTTTCTCCCATGTGTATGTAGAATGTCTTTCAGTATTCTTTGTAGGCTTGGTTTGATGTTCATGAAGTTCTTTAGCTGTTCTTTGTCATGGAAGTATCTTATTTCTCCATCCATTTTGAAGGACAGTTTTACAGGGTATGTCAGTCTGGGTTGGAAGTGGTTTTCCTTTAGGATCTGAAATACGTCCCTCCATGCTCTTCTTGATTTCATTGTTTGTGTTCAGAAGTGTGCCGTGATTCTGATAGGTTTTCCTTTATAGGTGATCTCTCTTTTCTCTCTAACAGTTTTTAGTATTCTATTCTTATTGTGGATTTCTGGGATGGTGATTATTATGTGTCTGGGTGTAGTTTTATTTTGGTTATGGCTGTTTGGAGTTCTATATGCTTCACTTATCCAGATGTCTGTTTCTCTTTTCATGTTTGGGAAGTTTTCAGCTATTGCTTCTATAAATATCCTCTTGATATCATTTGGTCTGTCCACTTCTTTTTCATTTATCCCTATTAATCTTATTTTATTTTTCTTTGCATCATGTTGCAGGTGTTGAATTATTATTTCCTGATTCTTTGTTATTTTTAAAAGATCTTGTCTTTCCTGCTCACTGGCTGCAATCTTATCTTCGAGGTCTGAAATTCTATCTTCACTTTCATTGAGTCGGTTTTTACAGCTTTCAATAGAATTTTTGATTTCCTGTATATCTCTTTGAATCTGCTTTATGCATTCTGTTTGTTTCTTATATTGTTCATTCAGGATTCTATCTGTTTGCTTTGTTCCTCTAATTTTTTAGCTGTGTTTTCCACTAGATGCGTTCACTATTTCTTTCACTATTTTTATCAATTCTTCTTTTACCTGGGCAAGTATTTCTGATTTGAATTTCTCCATAGCTTTCCCTATTTGCATATTTATTTCATTTGATATCATTTCAGACATTTCAGGTGTATGGCTTCTGTTTTCTTCTATGTACATGGCTTGTAAGCTTTCTTGGGGAGGGCTAGAACTTTGAGTCTGCCTTTTGGTCTTTCCTTTTGTCATTTTTTTCTATTTCCTTGCTTTTAGCGGTGTTCCAATGCTTTTTCTGCTTGTGTGGTGAATTACCTCTTGCACCCTCAGTTCCTGGAGGGGCAGTGACTCCCCCACAGGCTCTTGGCTTTCTCACAGGGTCCTAACTCCCCTCTGTGGGCTCCTGGCTCCCTAAGTTGTAAGGCAAATGCTTGGTGTGGTCAACCCAGAGCCTGTGGAATCTCAGGCAGGCCAGGCCAACGTGCTTTTTCCCAGGCTGTTCTCCAGGAGGTTCCCTACGAGTGAAGGTTGGGCCTAAAGGTCCCAAAGAGTCAGGCCAAAATGCTGGTTTCTGCAAAGTTCCCGGTCCCACACAGACCTGGCCATGATGCCAGTCTCTGCACAATTCCAAATCCAACCAGCCCAGGCCTCCCTGCGGGTCCGGGAGGTTCCCGGTCTCAAAGAGTCAGGCCGTGATACTGGTCTCTGGGAGATTTCCTGGGGGTGAAGGCTGGGGCTACGTGCGCAAACAGACTTGGCCCCGATGCTGGTCTCCAGGAAGTTCCCTGAGGATGAAGGGCTGGCCTACCAGTCCCAAACAGCCAGGCAGAGATGCTGGTCTCCACAGACTTTCAATCCAAACAGGCCGGGCCACTTGGCAGGTCCTGAAGGTTCTGGTCCCAAAGAGTCGGGCCGCGATGCTCAAAAATTTTAAAATTCTAATAAAGATGGAAATACCACAACAAAAAGACCATGCAATCAAGTAAAGGCTAAAAAGAGTCCTTGGGAAAGATCTTCATACTGGACAACAACAGCATTCAGTCCAGTGCTAATTTGGAGTTAAGAGTATGCTTGTTTTTCCAGGAAAAGCTACATGGCCTATATGGGTGCCAGTGTGTGCTGCATGGCTATATGAAGGACTCACACTCAGGAAAGGAGTTGATTCCACCTCTTGAAAAGCAGATGCTCAGTCCTATGACAGAAATGCCTCAGAGGCCACGCCCCAACTGATAGAAAAGGATGAAGCTAGAACCAACCTTAATTGGCCCAGGATGCTCAGAAGAAGGTAACCAAAATGAAACCAATGGTCTAAAAATGATAAGAGTATATAGAGATAACCAAACTGAAAGTTACATGAAAAGATGGGCACACAAAAGTTGCTAGTATTTTTAACATAAAATGCAAAATATATGTTAATTATAGATAAAATTTTATTCTATCTAAATTCTTTTTACAAGAGACCTCTGCTAGTTATAAATTTATAAATTCTAAATTTGTTAAAAATTATTATAATTCTATTTGGCTAAAGATATATTTGAGTGCACTCTGATTTTGTAAGGTGTTTGTCAGCATGCCTGTGTGTCTATAATTTGTTTTTCCAGTCTGCAAACAGTTGTTAGATGTCAGCTGAGCTAGTGATCATTCACACTGATGAAGCTGAAAGCACAAGTGCCCACACACGAGTGCCCAAGAGACACAGAGTGCCTGAGAAATGCCCTTAGGGAATGGGGTGCTGGAGGTGAACAGTTGGTCCAGCCCAGAGAACATGGGGTGTAAGAAGTGAACTACTTCAGCAAAGTTTCAGGATTTAAGTGTATAAATAGCCCCCTGAGAACATGGAGAGTTCTCAAAGATATTGACAAGCTGTGTACTTGTTTCTAACTCTGTCCAATCTGTACACATCATCTGTCCTTGTTGGTCCATTTGTCCATTCTGTGAACAGCTGTCCTTTTTCTTTGAGCTTAACAATTTTTCTTTTTTCTTGCTTGTGCATTTTTGGATCATTTAATCAAAGTTTAATTTGGGTCACAGACATAAAAAGCATGCTTCCTCCTGGATTGCCAGCTGGTCAAAATGATGCTAAAATTGATTATGTAAATGTGATGTATATTGTTTACCATTGACTTGAGAGTCTCATTCAAAAATAAAGTTTTAAACGTTATGATGACATGTCATCAAAAATTATATTAAGATAATCAGAAATCCCTTAAGGTAGAAGGGAGATTATTGGATAGGGCTCCAATTGATGAATAAGAAAGCAGCTGCCTCGTAACATTTAACCAATTCTTGTTCATTGATTAGAGGTCCCAGTGGTCTCTATAGCATTATGGGAAACACCCCAACTAAAGTTATAAAAATATTATTGTAATATGTTCACACAGATCATTGTCAAAATAAATAATATAATAAGGTTTTGACTTAAAGATGCCCATACAAAGCTTTTGATATGGCTATGATGGATTATTATTAACCTCATTATGTATTCATGCTTCCAAATGTACAGGTTTTCCAAAATGTAAAACAGGGATGGTTATGGTGACAGAATTTTATTTCAGATTCAGACCTCTGCCTTCAACAAAGGCTTATGAGATGTACATCCCACTAAAGGTAATCAATTTAGGTGAAAGCTTATGTATTCAATAGGAATGACACTAAAAGCAGATATTTTACATCAAAATGAAAATTCAAATATGTTACAAAATGTCACTGTGATTGTCATACTATAATATTGTATATTATTTTGATTTCTAACCTTTCTGTGTAAAATATGTAACTGTTAACATTCTACAGGTATTCAAATGTTGAAACATCCATGGTTGTTAAAAAATAATGCTTTTGTTTTAAGTTCTGAGGTGTTGATACTTAGATATGATACTAATGTTAAGCTTATTGCCTCTACTAGATTGTACTGTTATCAATGTTTTCTTCTGAATATTTAATAACTGAGAAATGGATACCAAAAATTAGAGAGATATATGGGATAAGATGATAGCCAATATTTTGGCCCTCATCCTCCAAGGTCAGTGAGGACCCAGGACAGAAGAGGACCTCTGCTGCATCATTCTATACTCAGTGAGTCCCTGGTCTTCTGATCAAGAAGATTGTGAGACCACAGAGAAAGGTGACCATCAGTGTGTGGTGTGCCCAAAGAGTCACAAAGAGAAAAAAATCTCTCAAGTTTTCATAGAAAGCAGCTTGGTCAAGCAATGGCCATGACTCATCTTGATAGTTGACACTTCAGAGCACTGAAGAGGTGCTGTGGATGGTTCCAGGATATTCCTGAGGAGACTTAACTGACCTTGATAGACAGCAAAAACTGTATTTATTGCGCATCTCACCCTAACTTGGTTTTGGACCTTCAACAGAAAAATATAACCACAAAATCTATAATACAGTGCCATAGTAAATGTTAGCTATAGAAGAAGTTCAAATCATTAACAGCTTATACCCTGGTAACTGACTACTGTCATGGATTAATAGACTGTATAGGGTTTCAATTGCAGAATACAGGGACTTAAAATCCTTGCACTGCTTTTAAAATGAAAAGAGTTCAAAAATGAAAAGATCTTCTGCAGAGTTCTTCAAACACAGCTCCTCCAGATTTAACTGACCACCCATCCTGTGGTACAACAAAAAAAGAAAGAGGGATATGTTGGCAGCCAATGAAGCTGAAATTTGACCACATATGCAGGACTGGGGCATAGTCATCCCAAGAACAAAGAACACCTGGGCAAGTCACGTGAAGAAGCTGCTTCATCCCAGAGAACACCCAGCCCCAAGACAATCCACACATGGGTTGCTAGGACCACAAGGTCGCATATGACATTAAGTTGCTAAGCTGTATAGATAAATTCTCCTTCAGTGTGGGGCAATTCCTTTCCTTACTTCAGGAGAGTAAGGGCTCCACCTGACCCCTGCTTGTCTCTTCCTTATTTTCTCTTCTCTTTGCAGTCCTTTAATCAAGGAACCTCAAGAGCCACATATATAAATATTCAAATCATCAGCGTTAAAATGCACACTCAGAGGCACATAATTATGGAGTAAAACAATGGAGTAACAGGATGAACTCATAACAATAGTGAAGATGGTGATTCCAGTGAGGAAGGGAGGGAGCAAGAATCAGCACGACATATGTGATGGCCTGTGGCTCTGGGAAGGTGGGTGAGGATGTCCTCCCACTAGGGCAAGTCTTTCTTTTACAAGGTGGGTTCAACTTCATGTGTATTTTTGATTCATTTGTATGAGTGTAGGTTTCTTATCTTCTACATTATAAAAGTTTAAAAAAATTAAAAACCAGACTGGGGTCTCTCTTTTTTTAACCTTTGTATTTTGGTTACTTGAAGTAGGCACTCTGTTCATGAAGAGGCTAAAATTCCCTAAATGTGGACTTAGCCAGGGAACCCAGTGGTCAAAGGCAGCACTATTTAGAGCTTTGGCCTCAAAGTTTTGGAGTCACTCTGTCTCATATGTCAGAGAGCTTGGAGTGCCTCTGGTGGCTGCTCAAAAACAAGGCAAGGGTGCTGAAGTCTTCCATCTTCTGTTGTTTGACCTCCTTTGGGGCAGCCCTAAGAGAAGGTGAGTATTTCCCTGTGAACTGTCCCAAAGGGAATTTCTAAGTACGTTTGAAGAAGGGATTTTGCTTTCTTTTTTAAAAATATTTTTTATTTTTAAAACAAAACAAAAAAAGAAAAAGAAATGATACATAATTTCTTTTAAAAAACATTTTATTCATAGAAAGAAAGAAAGAAAGAAAAGAAAGAAAGAAAGAAAGAAGATGAAGAAAGCAAAAAAACCCACCTACAACAAAATTTTAAATTACATCAGTCAGGGGCAACAATGGTACATACATTGTGCATTGTCATCCTCAAATCATTCACCCAGAACACAAGACATCTGCCTTCAATTTTACAAACACTACAATACAAATCTTTCTCTTCAGCAAACTCAGAGAAATTAGTTGTATAACTATCTTAACTGTTTTTATATACATATACATACACATATGTTTTTTCTTTCAGTTTGTGACACTAATGAAACAATATGATGTTTACACATGTGTGTCTTATTTATTTCACTAATAAGTATGTTCTCAAAGTGCATCCATTTACCTATGAAAATGTCCAGTTTATTATTCTTTATGGCTGAGTTGTACTCTATTGTATAAAAATACCTTACCTTTTTTTATTCATCCCTCAGTTGATGGGCATCTTGGTTGTTTCCAAGATCTGGCTATTACAAACTGTGCTGCTACAAACATGGGTGCACATATATTACTGTGGTATCATGTTTTTTCATTCTTTTGGGAAGATACAGAGAAGGGGTTGAATGGGAGCTATAGTCCTAGCTTTCTGAGGAATCTCCACACTGATTTCTACAGTGGTTGCACCAGTCTGCATTCCCACCAACAGTGGAGAAGGGTTCCTTTTTTCCCTCAGACCCTCCACCATTTGTTATTGGTTGATGTCTTGATAATAGCCACTCTTTCAGGGGTGGGGTAGAATCTCAGTATTGTTTTAATTTGCATCTCTCAAATGATAAGTGATGTTGAACATTTTTTCACATATTTGCTGTTTGTAAGAAATGATACATAATTTCAAAAAATAGTAGGAAAGTTGCACTAGTTAATAAATTGCATATTGTTATAAAAGTAGATATTCAGGTTATAAGATTTAGGCATGAAATAAATGATCAAAAAGCAATCAAAGCACAAACTATTCTTTTTGATGAATTTATGGACATTAGTACTATATTTATCCAACTTGTGTATATATACATGCACACACATATATGTATACCTATGTACATATAATTCTTTTCCTTTCTTTTTTTCTCCTTTTCTCTATCCCAGTTGTTCTTTCCTTTTGAGCACTTTCTTTCCCTTTCATTTTCACAATATCTCTTGTATATTTTGTGTCTTCTTACTCTTTCAGTTATTTTACACTAGGGAAACAATATGATATTTACAAATGTGAGTTTCATTTATTTCATTTAACAGTATGGTTTCAAGTTGCATCCATTTACCTATAAAAGTCTCAAGATTGGGGCTGGGGATTTAGCTCAGTGGAATAAGCACCTCCCTTGCAAGCACGAGGTCATGAATTTGATCCCCAGTACCAATTTTTTAAAAAGCCTCGATTATCCTTTTTATATCTGAGTAATACTACATTGTATAAAAAATACCACAAGTTTTTGTAATCCATTCCACAGTTAATGTTTGCAAGATTTAGCTATTACAAATTGTGCTGCCATAAACATGGGTGCACATATATCACTGTGGCATGATGTTTCAAAGTCTTCTGGGAAAATACCCAGAAGGGGAGTACTTGGATTGAATGGGACATCCATTTCTAGTTCTTTGAGGAATTTCCACATTGATTTCCACAGTTGTTGTACCAGTCTACACTCCCACCAACAGTGAAGAAGTGTTCCTTTTACCCCACAGTCCTGTCAACATATGTTATTGGTTGATTTGTTGATGGGCAGCTATTCTTTCTGGATTGAGATGGAATCTCAGTGTTGTTTTAATTTGCATTTCTCAAATGACCAGTGATGTTGAACATTTCTTCTTGTATTTATTTACCATTTGTATTTTTTCATCTCAGAAGTGTGTGTTCATCTCAAATGCCCATTTTTGCATTGGGTCTTTGGATTTGGGGGACTTGATGTTTTTTTTTTTAGTTCTATATAAGTTCTATGCATAAGTCCTTTGTCTGAGGGACACTTGTCTAAAATTCTCTCCCATTCTATGGGTTTTGTTTTCACTCTGTTGGTGATTTTGGTTGAAGTGCAAAAACTTTTTAATAAGATGAAATCCCATTTGTTCATTCTTTGAAGAACTTCCCATGCAGTTTGCATTTTGTTCATGAACCCTTTGCCTACCCCTATATATTTGAGATTTCTACCTATTTTTTTCTTCCAGTAGATTTAGTGTTTCTATTTTAATATTTAGATATTTGATCCATTTTAGACAGGGGTCTAGTCTTAGTCTTTGACATTTGGAAAGCCAATTTTCCAGCACCATTTATTAAAGAGATTTTCTTTTTCCAGTGAATACTTTTGGCTCCTTTGTCAAAGATAAGGAAGCTGAGTGTCTTTCTAGTTGGGTCTGCATCTTTTAATCTATTCCACTGATCATCAAGGTTTGTCTTCTTTTTTGCCATTACCTGCTGATTTTATCACAGTAGCTTTGTGGTATAATTTCAAATCAGGGACTTTGATACCTCCTGCCTTGTCTTTGTTGCCCAGGATTGCTTTTGCTATTCTAGGTCTCTTCTGTTTCCAAATGAATTTTAGGAATGTTTTCTCTATATCTGTGAGGTATGCTAGTGGCATTTTGATAGGGTTTGCATTAAATCTGTATAACAGTTTTGAGAGTATAGCCATTTTCACTAGGTTGTTTTTTCCTATCCAAGAGCAAGGGGTATCTTTGAATTTTATGATATCCTCTTCAATCTCTTTTAAAGAGTAGTATCATTTTCAATGTATAGATCTTTTACATCCTTTGTTAGATTGATTCCTAAGTGTTTCATTTTTTGGATGCTATTGTGAAAGGTGTTATTTCTATAATTTCTCTCTCAGTGAGTTTAATATTTGTATACAGGAATGCTATTGATTTTTGAATGATGAGATAGTACCTAGCTATGCTGCTAAATTTTTTACTAACTCTATCAGTCTCTGGATGGAGTTTTTTGTTTTCTATCTAGAGTATCATGTCATCTGCAAATAAGGATAATTTAACTTCTTCCTTTCCTATCCTTATTCCTTTTATTTTTCTATCTTGTCTTATTGCTCTGGCTAACATTTCCAGAACAATATTGGATAGGACTGGTGATAGTAGACATCCTTGTTTTGTTCCTGATTTTAGAGTGAAAGTTGGCTGGTAGTTTATCTTAGATAGCTTTAGTCACATTGAGGTAGAAACCATCTATTCTGGTTTTTTGTAGGGTTTTAATCATGAATAAGTGTTGGCCTTTATGAAAAAAATTTTTCTCCATCTATTGAGATGATAATGTTATTTTTGTCTTTGTTGTTGAGTGGGGTATGAAATTTATTAATCTGCATCTATTAAACCATCGCTGCATTTCTGGGATGAATTCCACTTGTTTATGATATATAATCTTTTTGATGATTTGCTGAGTTCTGTTTACTAGTATTGTATTCAGAATCTTTGCATCTATGTTCATTAGATAGACTGGCCTGTAGTTCTCTTTTTCGGTTGGCTCTTTCTCTGGTTTTGGTATCAGAGTAATAAGACTTGCCTTCAGTAGTGAGTTAGGGAGAATTGCTTTCCTTTTAATTTCATTAAATAGTTTGAGGAGTATTGCTCTTAAATCTTCTCTAAATTTCTTGTAGAATTCAGCTGTGACTCCACAGCTGAACCTTCATTGGCAAGTTTTTAATTGTGTTTTCAATTTTAGTAACGCATAGTGGGTTATTCAAATATTTTATATCTTCTTGATTCAGCTTTGCTAATTAACATGTTTCTGAGAATCTGTCCATTTCTTCTATGTTTTTCAACCTATGCAAGTTAAGATTTTCAAATTAGGTGTTGATCTTCTGAATTTCCATAGCATCTGTAGTAATTTCACTCCCCAAACCATTATACGTTATGCAACCCTGCTCATAACACCATTAGCATATCTCACAGGTGTAGGGAAAGCATTCCTAAAATATATCTGGAGCCAGAAGAGCTTTAAGAATAAAAAAATGTAGTCATAGACAACAAAACAAAGCAGGAAGAATCACAGTTCCTGATTTGAAATTATACCACAAAGCTACTGTGATAAAATCAGCATGATACTGGAAAAATAAAAACAGGCCTGAGGATCAGTGGAACAGAATAAAAGATGTAGACACAGCTAAAATCATGCTCAGCCACCTTATCATTGACAAAGGGGCCAAACATGTTCACTGGAAGAACAATAGTCTCTTTCATAAATCATGCTGGAAAAACTGGCTTTCCAAATGCTAAAGATTAAAACTAGACCCATGCTTATCACTATGTGCCAAACCAAAGTTAAAATGGATTGAAGATCTGAATGTTAAAGAGAAACACTAAATCTACTGAAAGAGAAAGTAGATAAAAATCTTGTAGACATAGGCAGAGAGTCCATGAACAAAAACCAAACTGCATGGGAAATACTTTAAAGAATCAACAACTGGAATCTCATCTTTTTAAAAAGTTTATGCACCACACAGAAAGCATCAACAGAGTGAAAAGAAAACCCACAAATAGGAAAAAATTTTATTCAACTGTCCCTCAGACAAAAGACTTCTATGTAGACCATGTAAAGAATTTTTTAAAAAAATCGGGCCCCCAAAATTCAAAGAAACAACCAAAAGTGGACACCTGAGATGAATACACAGTTCTCAGATGAAGATGCCATACAAATGGCAAATAAATATGTGAAAAAAAGTTTGACATTATGGTCATTTCAGAAATGCAAATTAAAACAACACTGAGATTTCATCTCATCCAAGAAAGAATGACTATTATCAAAAACGTCATCCAATAACAAATGCTGGAAGGGTCATGGGGAAAAAGGAACCCTTCTCTGCTGTTAGTGGGGGATGTAGACTGATACAACCACAATGGAAATCAGTGTGGAGATTCCTCAAAAAAGTAGCATTAGAGGTCACATTCTCCTCAAATACTCTTCTGGGTATATTTCCAGAAGAACTGAAAACACTATACCACAGCAATATATGTGCACCCATGTTTATAGCAGCACAATTTGCAATAGTTAATCTTGGAAACAGCTCAAATGCCCACCATCTGTGGAATGGATAAAAAAGATGTGATATTTTTATACAGTGGAGTACTACTCAGTCATAAAGTACGATAAATTCCAGGGTTTTATAGTTAAATGGATGCAACTTGAGACCATACTCATAAGTGAAATAAATCAGGTATAAACATCACAGGTGTTTCCCTAGTGTAAGAAGATGAAAGAATAAATAAAATCCAAATGTTACAATAGATATTGTGAAAGGGAAGCAGCTGCTAAAAAGGAACTTGTACTACTCAATCTACTATTTCATTTTATTTCTTGATCAATTTTGCATTCCTATATCTGGTAATCTGAGCAACTATTTTGAAGACAACAGTATGCAATAAAATAATCATTGTTAATTTCCTATCATTTTGTTTTGAAATTCTGTATCATTTTTATTGCTTTGAAAAAATTTTTGTTTAAAAACTGAAAAAAATGGATTCCATTTCTTTCCTATATGGGATGTTCATGCATTCCATAATTTTTGTAAGCTCCATTGTTCAAAATCTGTATATGCTCTACATATACAGTCACCAAGCTTGTTTTTCATTGTGGTCACCATCATTGTGGTTATCTGAAATTATTTTTGATTTGATTTTTTCCTAGAGCCTTGCTCATCTGATTTGCTACTTCCACTGCTACCACTTCAGAGAGTCCAAGTGGGTGGCTTGCAAATAGTTCCACCTTACTGCATCCTCGTTTGCCTGGCAGTCTGCGATTGCATCTTGTTTAATAGTTTTTTCATTTTCTATTTTTTACATTTAATTCCTGTGCTGACTCTTGTAAATTGCTTAGTGTGAGTAGCTTTATTGCTAGTATTTAGAATCCTTAGGAGCTACCTACTCAGAGATTTCTTCCAGGTGTAGCTAGTTTTTAGAAAGAAAAAGTTTTGAGTTTGTTTCAAGATCATACCTCTTAAATTTATTGGGTGATGAGAAGTTGCTGCCTACTTGGCCCAGCCCCCGGTTCTTTGTCTACACTATTTTTTAATGACTCTTATGCCATCTCAGCCTTGGCATACCAGGAAGAACAATTGGTTAGAACAATTATGTCTCATTGGCTAAAGTGGTACCATCAGTAATAACAATAGCATTAAACAGCTCAGATAATGACAACTGTGATAAATGTTAATTTCCCACCTTTAACCATATGAACTAGATTTGTGGTTTTCTAACAAAATCTAAAATGAACCAGAAAATTGTATGCAATACATAAGGCCTCATTTAAGTTTTTTCTCTGAGCAAACTTAAATAGGGTTAGGAGAAAAGCATGGAGAAACAGAAGCAGAGAAAGAGATTAGAAGCAAGGCTGGAAGAAAAAGGAAGATCATGCAGTCTTTGGGAAACTGGTTAAGAGACAAAAGGAAAAGGGGGAAGGGAGACATAAAAACAAGAACAGAACAGAACAACAATAAATTAGAAACTATGTTTGTATGAATATGAAAACATGAACCACTTAGAAAAAACAAAATGAAGTAACTACAAAACCAAGAAACTAGAGAGAGAAAAAAGAAGGAAATAGGAAAAAAAAAACCCTGTCCACTTCAAGGTGTGTCTCTGATGTCCCTGGTAGAAAACAAGGGCAGACAGGGTCCAGCTACTAGTAGATTAATCCCAGGAAGCCAGTCATAGCTTCACGGCAGGGGAGTGGAGAATCTTAACAGTGCTACGCTTTGAGTTCTACTGAAGTTTAGCCTGTTTTCTCGCTGTGAGACTGGAGCAAGACTTGTTTATTCTGCAATACTCTGTGGGCCTCCTGGTGGCTTGATCTCAGCTCCCTCATCTCCTGCCAGTTTGAACTCCTTGGCCCCACCCACAGCTATTCTGAGCTCAGTTTGTCCCTCTCTAGATGACTACTTGTCAATTGCCCACTCTTAGGGGAAGTCTGAATCCAAATTACTCACCAGCCACTGTAGTCCACTGTGTCCACTGGAGTGCCTTTCTGTGGAAGCCTCTGGGGTTGCCAGTAGTCACCTGATGTCTTCAAGTGTGAGCTTCCCTCCCACACAGTATGGGTGGACCCAGGGAGAAAATGCCACCTGCCTTTTCTTTCCTCTTCATCGAAGTCTCCTCTATGCTCTCCCTGTGGGCTTCATTTCTGCCTTTAGATCCTTTCTGGGTCCTGAGGACCTTCTTCCCTCCTTCTTCTCTTCCTCGTGTTGCTATATTCCAGTGTATGGACACCTGAACACCAAATCTTGGAGTGGCCTTTTGGTGCTCACCATTCCATCCAGTTTCTACTTTGTTTTCTGATGTGTGTTTATTTCAATTGCCCATTTTTAATTTCAGCTTCATTGTGGGATATCTGGACTTTTAAAATATAGTCTAGATGTAATACTTGCTTCAATGAGTCACTGGTGAAAATAGTTTTAAACTTTCTAAGCTTGCTTTTTATTCTATTGGTTGTTTCCTGTTATGTACAGAGCATTTTAGTTGATGTAATAGCATTTGTTAACTTTTGTTTTGGTCTTTTTGAGACAGGATCTTGCCATGCAGTTCAAGCTGGTCTTGAGCTCACTTTGTAGCACAAGCTGGTCTCAAACTTATAATGATATTCCTGCCTCTGCCCTCTGAGTTCTGGGACTACAGGCATGCACCACCATACCCAGATGCATTTGTTGATTATTATAATTATGGCTCTTTTACAAAAGTCCTTGCCTATCCCTACATCTTTAGGATTTTTACCTAATTTACCTTCCAGCAGGATTAGTGTTTCTGTATTGAACATCTAGAGCTGTGTTCCATTTTGATTTTAATAAGAACATGGAATGTGGTGCGAATTATGGCTATAGGTTCATTTTGCAAGTTCATTTTCTAAGCACCATTTGTTAAAGAGACCATCTTTTCTCCCTTGTCAAAAATCAGATGGCTGAAGGTGCTTGGGTTTGTTTCTGCATTCTGTATTACGTTCTATATATCTAGATGTCTGTTTTTGTGCCAGCATCATGCTGTTTTTGTTACTGTAGCTCTGGAATATACTTTGAAATCTACAATTGTATCACCTCTTTCTTTGTTCTTGTTGCCCAAGGTTGCTTTTGCTATTCTGTGGGTTCTTTTCCTTTGGATTTCTAGCTTTATTTCACTATGATCTGATAGTATGCAGGAGATTATTTAAATTATTTTGTGTTTATTTAGATATTTATGCCCCAAGATAGGTTCAATTTCAGGAAAAGTTCCATGTGCTGTTGAGAAAAATATGTATATTTTTGAACGAAACCCTCTGTCGATACCTCTTAAATCCATTTATTCAGTGGTGTGGTTTCACATATTTCTTTTTGATTTTTGTTTTGTGGTTGACCTAATTGTGAGAGTTGGGTATTGAAGTTCTCTGCTATGACTGAACTGTTGTGTATGTGTGCTTTTATGTCCAGTAGTGTTTATTCTATGAAATTTGGTGTGCCAACATGTGGTGCATATATATTTATAATTACCTCTTTACCACTATGTAGTGATCATTTTTGTCCCTTTTGACCAGTTTTGGCTTGAGATCTGCTGTGTCTGAAAAGAAGATAGTTATCCCTGCTTGCTTTGGGCCTCTGGTTGGATGGTGTTTTGTTTTATATCCTTTCAACATTTGATTATGAGTTTCATTTTGAGTAAGTTGTGTCTCCCATAGGCAACATATGTTTGAATTTTTTGCCCAATATACAAGTAATGTTTCTTTTGATGAGAAGTTAAGACCATTCACATGGACAGTTGTTATTGTAAATTGTTTACTGAATCCTCTCATTGAATAATTTTATAGTGCTGATTCCTAGTCTAGAACTCCTTAGTATTAAACAATATTACTCTCCAGTATTGTATTACTCTTCAGTTTCTTGGCAATTTCTTGGCTGTCCCTTACAGCAAAAGTGTGTCATGAAAGAAGGAACAGTACAAGTTTTCTGTATGTACATCTTCCTCTTGCATTTCTCTATAACTCTCTCAACAGGGCTTATTATTCTCACAAATCCATTGAGTGCCCCCTGTGTAGCTCCTCAGTACAGGCATGTGCCTCTCATCTGGACCTTCCACTAGCTGTAGTCATTGCCCTGGAAAGATCTAAAACTCATTGGCCTGCTGTGAGCGACTACTCTAATACTCTCAGCTGATGATGTACTACCCATGCTGGGGAAGGCAATAGGAACTGGCACCAACTGAGTAACAAAAAGTAGGAAGCCAAGGCTCCTTGTGATCTCATTTGGTCACGAGAACATACCTTTTAACATCTGTTTTGAAACTATTTGACAGTCGCCTGGGTACTATTAGAAACCAAAGTCTTAATTTTTTTTATGCTTAACCTTCTGTGGGACACAAAGGATCAGCCCTCTCAGTATCATCAGATCAAGGAATTGTGTATCTGGGCCTCTCTCTCCTCCAAGAAATTAAAGTAAAGAGAAGGGACATATTCAGAGTAAGAAGAATCAGTGGCAAGCAAAGAAAGGTAGAATGAAGGAATGAGGGGGGAGGCAGAAGAAGGAGGGAGGGAAGAAAGAAGGGCGAGTGGGGGAGATAATCTACAGGAAATCATAAGGAACTTTCAGTTTCTGTCACATGATCAGTATTGGTTTCATTGTCCCTCCCTCTGACCTTCAATAAAAATCTCTTCTGAAGGCTGAGAATTCATTTTACTCCACAGGAAGCCAGGAACCTGCCACAAGAGAGAATCCCAGCTGGAGGTAAGTTATAGTGTGGCAATTTAGAAAATATTGTTTGGATACCTATTAGATGACAGATACTTTCTACCTCTCAAGTGGAGATGCCCAATATCCAACCCACTCGATGAGGACAGCTACTAAGCTTTCAATTTAGACTGTTCAGAGCACTGGACTCACTCTGATGGCACATGTACTAGAATGTTCAGCATGCAAAAGGCACTTGGGGGCCAGGGATATAGCTCAGTGGTACAAGTACCTGGTAAGTGCAAGGTCTTCAGTTTGATTCCCAGTACAAAAAAAAAAAAAAAGCACTTGGTATTTTCAAAGTCAGAGTGCCCAAAACAAGACATAAGTGATCCCATTAATAATTTTTGTTTTCTTTGTATTTTTAAATGTTGAATCCAGGTCTTTCTGATTAATTGGCTGGCCTTAACCTCATCATCTCCCTGCCACAGGTTCCTGAGCTGCTGTGATTATACATCTGTCCTAACAATTTATTTTGATAAAATATTCCAATATTATATTTTTGGATAGGTTGGGTTAATTAAATATATCTCTAATACTCATTTTTCTAGGATTCTAGAACCTTTTTTCAGCACGGCTACTAGAAAATTGTAAACCACCTATGTGGCTTGTACTTGTGGCTCACATCACACTTCTGTGCAGTGTGTAACACTAGAGATAAAGCGTCTAACAAGCCTGATAATCTTGAAGAGTTTACACATTAGTGCTGAGGGCACTTAGGGTGAAAAGAAATCAACCAGTATAGAACAAGACAGCTATCTGAGCAGATCAGTTGTGTCTGGGGAAAGAACATTGTATCACGGATCAAACAGGCTCTTGCAGGATGTAATACTTAGGCTAAGGAATGAATGTGCAGGAAGAATCAGGTAAAGGAGCTCAAAGAGAATAGCACTGTGAGCAGAAGGGAATGGAGAACACAGAGTTCCTGCTTTGGTAATGAATTGCATGTACGAGGAAGTGAAGGAGCTCAGTATGAACTGAACACAGTGTAACACACATGAGTGGAGAGATCAGATGTTAGGACAGGAGACACTTGGACAGAACTGAACTGAACTGAGCAATGTCCTTATCTTCATTATTATTTTTACTTATTTATTTTCTTGAGGCACTGAGGACCTAGCAAGAGGGCTCTCTGCCTAAGCAGCGCCTCTATATGTTTGTTTATAAATTTTCTTTTTAGACAAAGTCTCACTATGTTTTCTGGGTGGCCTAAAAAATGGCACTCTCCTACCTCAGCCTACTGATTAGTTGGGATTACAGATGTTTGCCAAAATGCCGCCTTTAGTGCTATCATTTTTTTTGGTCTTCGTGAAAAATGATTTGATTCTTTTTTCAGGAGAGTGGATTTTAGTGTTGGGGGCAGCAGGTTTCAGATCAACTTATTTGTGAGATTAGTGAAAATATGATGGGCTCCAGACAATGGTAGTGTGGGGTAGAGATGATTGAGAACATGCAGTATTAATAGGACTAGGGTTGATTTACAGGGTATAGAAAAAAACAGTCAAATACATATTTGTCAAAAATGATAGCGCTAGTCAAAAATGATAGCACAAAATGATAGCACTGGTCAAAATGATAGCGATAGTCAAAAATGATAGCACTAAATGCAGCATTTTGGCAAACCTCTGTAATCCCAACATATTCTATATTCTATATTTCGTGCTTCCACATATTCTATATTTTGTGCTTCCACAATTGAATATGTGAACTCAGAATATGTCAGCTCAAAGTATTGGGAAAGTGGCTTACTTGGGAAGAACACGATATTTGAGAATCTTGTTCAGGCAGTGTTAGCTTGGGATTTTGTTGGTCCTGTGCAGATGTCAGGAACTTAGTTGATTGTATCAGGCCAAATTTGTGTGGCAAGTCTATGCATGATGGGTTAGATTACACATCTCAGGAAGTAAGAAGAGTCTGATGGATCCTCTAGGATATCAGGATAAGAGTGGAGAAGGGACCACTGGATTTGGTGACATGGAGTCATTCAACCTCCTCCAGGAGGCCACATCCAGTGGAGTACAAAGGACCCATATGACATGCAGTCAATTCAGAGAAAATTCGAGGGGAAGTGGAGGAGAAAGTTAGAGTTGCCCATTCTATGGCTGACTGTGGATGCTTTTCACAGAAAGAATTCTCTGAAGTGATACACTGGGCTGGATTTGGAAAGAAACATGGACTAAAGATCATATTTTTTAAAGGAAGGATATTACAATGTTTATGTCACAGTGAGAATGCAATATCAGAAATGAAACTCTGGGGAAATTTTTTGGCATAGAGCAGAAGAAAAATGTAGACACATGTTTTGGAGAAGGGGAGAAGGATTCAGAGCAAATAGGAGAGGTCAGTATTGGGAATGGGAAAGAATTTGAGTCATAGGAGCAGGTGCAGGTAGATTGGAGAGCTGGTGAAAGAAAACTAAACATTTGCATGGACTTGTTAGCATTTCCTCAGTGAAATATCAGTCAAGTGAGAGCCGTGGAGGAAACTGGAGAGTTTTAGGAGAAAGCAGAAGTATTGACATTAATTTTAAAGATGGGGATGAGAATATGCTGAGTAGAGTGAGTCACAGGGAAGTGCTGAGTTCCCTTGTAAAGTACATGGTTGTAAACTAATTTGAACACTGAGAAGCTGGTAACATTTGGCAATCACTTCCCTTCTCTGAGCTGTGGCTTTAGCCTGTATCTCACTATGGGATGTTTGTCCCCAAAGCAGTTTGCTGTTGTGAGAGATGTTGGCTTGTGCTAGGTCTAACCACACAGGGACCGTCAATCAGGTAAATCCCGTGCCTCACAGCTACCCCTCCCACTTTACAATTAGGGTGCAACTGCAGTTTTACAGCTTGGTCTTGTTGGCCCAGCTGCACCTATCACTGTCCTTCCTTGTACTGACACATCCTGAAGTCAACGAGTGAGAGATCATTGAGTATATTACCTTTTTAGTGCCTTATAGGATGTTTTAGGACAGGAACAGAAAATTTGTTAAGGAAACACAGGGTAGGAAAAGTTTCAAAGGATAACTCTGGAGGAATCTGTCATACTGAAGCCCAATTCTGGTTCTGCTACTTTCTAACTGAGAATGTTAAACAACCATCGTAACCAGTCTGAGCCTCAGCTTCCTCACTTGTGCAATGGTAAATGAATATAGCTAATATTATTTAATATTGTACCATCTTAGAGTATTGAATGCCAGAAATAAACATGCAATCTTCAAGAGCCACTGGGAATTCTGAAAGGTGATGGCAGCTGTTTGAGTGGGGACATGGTTCACAAGTAGCAGGGATTACTCTCGGGAGCATTGTTCTTCTCTGACCTTGAACCTGTACATCGCATATTCCAGAACTGAATCCCAGACACAACATAGATCCTGGTGAGGATGAGTTCCCCTTTGTTAGTGACATAGTTTAGACAAGATTCCCATGTCTATTCATGGTTAATCCTCACCTGGAAGTCTGTCCCCTCCAAGACCCACATTCACAATGCAGAATAGGAAACCAGGGCTGGGGATTTAGCTTAGTGGTGTAAGCATCTGCCTGGCAAGCATGAGAAATGAGTTCAATCCCTGGTACCAAAAAAAGAGGAAACCTAAGTTCAGAGCTGACCTTGTGCAAGAAGGTCACATTGAGGAGGTGTCAGAGGTAGGATTCAAATATGTACAGATTTATGCAACTTAGAACCCAGGGATCTATACAGTCAAAAGAGTGACTTTGAACTCAGACTTTGCTTCCCTAAGGACACTTTGGCTGTCATTATTGGAGGGAATTTGCTAACAACATTTAGTGGACAGAGGACAAAGATGCTCCTAAAGATTCTACAGTGTACAAGAAAGCCCCAAACAACAAAGTACCCAGGCGCCAATGTTAATGGTGCTGAGGTCGACATTATAGAATGTCCCATTAAGACCCCAGGAAAGAGATGGGAAAAACAACAAATAGTGGAAATAAGAAGTGATATATAGGAGGAAAATCATCATTAAGGGGCCCAAGCATACACAGGCAACTCTAGGGAAACCCCTTCCAAAGACAGAACCACATAGTGGCGAAGGTGGTATCATGCAGCAAAGGCAATTGCTCTGGAATTTGATAACCCTGCTTTGCAAATCTTATTGATTCCATTGAATGGTTGGACATGATCTTGAAAAGTTCAGTAGAACCCCTGGGCTAGAGTTTTTATGATGATAAATAGAGAAGACAGACTATTATAATGGCTATTAAATGTGAAAAATAACTGCTATTCACAGACCAAGTTGGAGCTAACTCCTTCCTCTAACATTTAAATTACCTACACCAGGTTTCATAATTGTTTAGAAAATCCTATGAAAACTACAAAATCTAAACACTTTGGAGCATTATGTAAACCAAACTGGACCCCACGTACAGCAATCAGCACAAAACTTGGTCTCTAGTAAGAACATACAAATACTAAGAAAACTCGCTACTGTCATAAACTATCACACAGAACACTAAAACTGTACAAGTTCTTGGCTTTGCAAAGAAGATATAAAGTGGGCTGAGGAAGCTGTATTGAAAGTAGAGATGGAGTCTTGTTTACTGACTTCCTTTTGCAAAGAGCCTGGAGGTTGTAATCTATTGCCACAGAGTTATGTGACTGTCTAGGACTCTCAACTATAAAGTTTAGTTAACTAAACTAACTTAAGCTAACTAAAATGCTTAGCAGACAAGAGTTCCAAGACTCTTGCACTGAGGATGTGAAAGATCTGTGAGATGACATGAGCCTGGTGCTGAAAGGTGGTGCAGGGCAGGGCACATAGATTTACAAGGAGAAACACATCATACCTGCTGATGTGAGTCTAGTCAGTAGGTGAATCTGCCTCCACTTTGTGTTATGTTACCTGTCACCTCTAGTTTAGTATTACTGCTGGTGTGGGGTGTGTGTGATCATCCTCTTAACTGAGAGGCAGATGTGTACTTACAGTTGTGAGAACTTTCCTTTCCATGGAACATCCAAGAGACCTGTTTCATGGTATTACTGGGCACCAGAATTGGTAAAATAGATTTCCTTGGTGGAGTCGGAGGCACAGTGGCAGATGATATTGTGTCTGAATATGAAGGATGTAAGATGAACCCACACTGGAGAAATGACCTTTGTTTAAATGTTTCAGGTTCTGGCAACATGGAAGTCAATACCTCAATTCCTCCACATAAATCTGAAGGGATGCCCCGGTATGTTGTATACATCATTGTGTATATACTCCCAATAGTGATACTTTCAGTCACCTTTGTCCTTGGTGTGCTGGGTAATGGGATGGTGATCTGGGTGGCTGGATTCCGGATGGCTCGCACAGTCACCACCCTCTGTTACCTGAACCTGGCCTTTGCCGACTTCTCCTTTAGTGTCGCCCTACCTTTCCTCATTGTCTCCATGGCCATGGGAGGACTTTGGCCTTTTGGTCCATTCCTGTGCAAGTTCATTAGCAGCACAATGGACATAAACCAGTATGGAAGCATCTTCCTGATTGCTCTCATTGCTCTGGACCGCTGTATTTGTGCCCTAAATCCAGTGTGGGCCCAGAACCACCGCACTGTGAGTCTGGCAAAAAAGGTAATCATCGGACCCTGGTTTCTTGCTGTAGTCTTCACTTTGCCAACTTTCATCTTCTCAAATACAATAAATGATCAAGGGAATGTAATCTGTTTGGCCTCCTTTGAAGCTTTGGGGTCCACAGAGGAAGAACAGATGAAGGTACTCTTCGCAATGATACTACCTCTTGGGATTGTCCGGTTCATTTTTGGCTTCTGCATGCCCTTGTCCATCATCTTTGTCTGTAATGGGCTAATTGCTGTCAAGATTCGTGGACTAGGCATGATGAAGTCCAGCCGTCCCTTTTGGGTCCTCATTGCTGTTGTGGCTTCCTTCTTCATCTGCTGGTTCCCCATTCGTCTGATTATGCTTCTAATCGTAGGCTGGGTCGGAGAGTCTGAAATGTATTATGATAAGATCATTGTATCCATTTCACTGCTCCCTCTAACAGTGTCCCTGGCCTGTTTCAACAGCTGCATTAACCCTGTACTCTATGTCTTTGTGGGTCAGGACTTCAGGGAGAGACTGATCCACTCCCTGCCCATCAGACTGGAGAGGGCCCTGAGTGAGGACTTTGTTCAGACCACTGACACAGCCACTGGTTCCTGTGGCAGGCAGTGGGTTAACAGTAATGTGAGAAGCGACTCAGGCTTGTCTGTCGTATTATAATCCCATCTCCAGCTTTATTTCATCTTGAGCTATGCCCTTGAATATTTGCTTTGGAAAACTACCTGATTTGGGGGGCCAGAAATAGATGGGCTCTATCAGTGTCATTTGTGTTTTGTTTTGACCTAAGTGTGTATCCTAGCCTAAGTGAAGATGGAGAAAGAATACAAGAGGAAAATTAATACTGTGGACTCCTGGGACTTAGAAAAATCATGAGATTAAAAATAAAACAATTTCACCATTGGATAAAATGCTTGCTACAGTGTTTTTGTACTTTGGTAAAGGGTCCCAGGGAGCACTGAGCTGTATGTCTAGATCCTTTTATTTAATTTTGATACAAAGTCTGACTTAGTTTTGTAGGCTGGCCTTGAATTTGTAATCCTCATGCCTCAACTTCTGGAGTACCAGGGATTACTAGCATGCACCACTATTTCCTAAACTTCTTTTTTTAAATCTAAGACTAAGGAAATTTCTTGGTACTTCCAAGTTTGCTAAGAATTTTCCTCTGTTGCCAGGCATGGTGTTGCATTCCTGTAATACCAGCACTTGGGAGGCTGAGGCTGGAGGATTGTTGCAAGTTCAAGATCAGCCTGAGCTACAAAGTGAGCCCAAGGCCAGCCTGAACTGCATAGCAAGACCCTGTCTCAAAAAGAGAAAAAAAATTTTTTCTCTATTTAAAAATTATAAATGATACTGGATTTTATCAAATGTACTTTCTACATAATGTTAAGATGATTATGTCTTTTTAAATCATTTTATTTAGGGGTCATATATTATATCCATCAATTTTTCAATGTTAAGCCACTCCTTCATCCTGGATTAAAGTACTCATTGTGTATGTCATAAATTTGCAGTCTATATCCTTCAATTTGCTTAGAGTATGTCAGTGTTTATACAAAGGTGACTCTGTTATTATGATTTCCCCCAGTGTCTTTATTGTGCATCAAACTTGCACTAGTCTCCTGAAGAGAGTTGAGAGCTCTCTTAATCTATTCTCTGCTGTTGTATTGTTCTTCAGTGTTTACACTGTCAATACTAGGGTCTAGTATTTTCTTTCAGAGAAATCTTTTAATAAGAGGTTCAATTTTTTAATAGCTACTATTTTGTTTAGTTATCTTTCCCTTTTTTAGCTTTTGGAAACTGTGTTTTAAAAAATTCTCTTTAAAATTAAAAAATTAATAACAACACTGTCATCTGTACTGGCATGAAAACACATAATTATGCATATATGTTGATAGAGTTTCTATGAAATAATGAGATTGTAAGCTTTCTGAAAGCAGAGCTTTTGGTCTATGTCATTGATTGAACAGCATCCTCATGTGTAAATTAGTGACTGTTGTTTTCATTGAATTAATGAATAACAGCATTTCTATTGAATTACTGAATCAATCAATATTTACTAATGAATTAATAAACAATTTTGTTACTAAGGTGCTGAGTGAGAATTTTCTTTTAAGGTGAACTCCAACCTTAAGACATGAAGGGGAACAAGTTCATATTTATAAATTTCCATGTGCCTTATTCTTCCATAGTTTTCAGTTTCTTCTTGAGTAAAAGACCCTGGTTAACTGCTGTGTGGTGAATTTGTTTATAGATGAGTGCACAGATAACATATTCCGCCTCTTTCCTTGTCTTCTATGTATAACTACTCACAAATGGAGCCCTATTGATTAATACACATTTCCAATAGCAAAATTGAATCAATGAATGATAGGTAGTGCTGTCATTGGAATCTCTTCCTCACACTCCTGCTTTACTCATCATTTTTCCCCTTCCCTCATGTCACCCATAAAGTTTTCATATTTCCAGTACAAAGTAGTTTATCCATTTTATTGACATTCATGTGTGTGTGTATATATATATATTTTTTCCTCATATTTTCAGGAAATGTATACTCTTTAAAGTCCAACTAAGAAGTGTCTGTAGCAAATGAGGCCAGGTGAACAGAAAGATGAATGAGTCCCTGCTCCAGAAGAGGAAGCTGTTTGTTCATTCTCCAATGTGGAAGCACAAGTGTTCCTTTCTAGGGGTTTAACACTTTTCTTCAGGGAAGTTGTGTTGTGCATCCTATGGGTTGGGAAACATGTACAATGCCATATCTCCACCATTACACTGCCATTGAGAGTCCTCTCAATGACCTAGCAATCCTCTATGTGCTGGCAATCTACCCTTGTTTCCTCTTGAATCTCTGATAAACATTGATCTTTTGTCTGATTCCAGCTTTGCCTTTTCTAGAATGTTATATACTTGGGGTCACACAGTGTGTTAGCTTTTTAGGATTGGCTTTTTCCACTTAACAATAAGAAACAAAATTCTCCCCCAGCTCTTCTGACCTCCCCACTCCCACCAACAATCGTGTGCTGAGTAAGTCAAGGCACCTAAATTTGAATCAGTTTTGTGAAAAGATACATAAAGTACATCAGAGTATTGTGTCAGCAGAAGAACACTGCCTGATTTAAAAATTTTTTTCTCATCAGCTATGACCTATATCTCACACTTCAGAAGTATTCCTCTTTCAAGTTTTGAGGTCAGTAGTTACAAAATAATTCTTCTAACCAGTGGGTCCTCTTACAGGAAAAAGTGAAGTTTAGCAGTGAATTTTGGATGATGCTGTCAAGGATTAAACTAGCTAATGATGGAATAGTAGAGTTTATAAATTCCGGACCCTCATAAACTTTGGCATTGTCCATATCCCATGTGACCTCATATTATACTAGTTCACCTCCATATTAGTTATCTGTTGCTGTGTAGCAAAGCACCCCCAACTGCCATTGCCAAAAACAGTTATGGGTTTCAACAACAGGAACTTAATCTATTGTTGTTACAGTGTTTATGAGCTGGTAACTAAAGATCGGCTTTTTGGTTGTTTCTGTCCTGGGATGTCTCATAAGGATGGAGCCATGTGTGGGGTGATGCTTAGTCATCTGAAAACTTGAACAGACCTAAAAGGTTTACTTTCCAGGGATCTGCTCAGAAGAAGGCTTTATTGACAAAGCATTTAGAGGTGATTGCTATGCACCTGCTTGTTATGCACTTGGTACAGTGAATACTACATTTTCACCTTCTTATTCCATCACTGCCACAGTAAAAAAATCCATAATCTCTGAGAGAATGACAAAAAGATTAATACATTGAATAAGAAGATTCTACATCAATCAGACAGGGAAGAAACACTGTGAAATATGACTCAACCAAGGTTTGAAGGAGAAAAGTTGTGATGTACCAAAAGATAAGCTATGATAGCCCACATTTAGAGAGTCCCTTCTGCCTGTGCATCACTGTATCACACCCTCAGGTGCTTATGCTCTAAGTATCATCAGAACATTGTGACATGAGAGGAAACCCATGCTTTGAGAGAGCATGGGACTAACACTCATTCATGATAAGAATCTTACGGAGAATTGGAATAGATGGTCTTTACCTCAGTATGATAAAGGCCATCTATGACAAACCAACAGCCAGCATCATATTAAATGGTCAAAAACTGAAAGCCTTTACCTTAAAATCAGGCACAAGACAAGGATGTTCCCTGTCATCACTCCTATTCAACATATTACTGGAACAACTAGCCAGAGCAATTAGACAAGAGAGAAATAAAAGGAGTAAAGATAGGAAAAGAGGAAGTTAAATTATCATTATTTGCAGATGACATGATACTTTACATAGAAGACCCCCAAAACTCTATTGAAAGACTACTAGATATAATAAATAAATTCAACAAGGTAGCTGGATACAAAGTGAATACTCAAATATAGCATTCCTATACACTAACTACAAAAATACTGAGAGAAATAAGAGAAGTCACAACCTTCACACTAGCATCCAAAAAATGAAATACTTAGGAATTAATCTCATGAAAGATGTAAAAGAGAAGTCAGACCCTTCACACTAGAATCCAAAAAAATGAAATACTTAGGAATTTATCTCACGAAAGAAGTAAAAGAACTATACAGGGAAAATTATAGTACCCTGAAAAAGGAAATCAAAGAGGACCTCAGAAAATGGAAAGACATCCCTTGTTCATGGATAGGAAGAACAAACATTGTGAAAATGGCCATTCTCCCAAAATTACTGTACAGATTCAATGCAATCCCAATCAAAATACCACTAACATACTTCATAGAACTAGATGAATCACTCCTAAAATTCATCTGGGAGCAGAAGAGACCTAGAATAGCAAAGGCAATTCTAAGCAACAAAGGCAAGGCAGGAGACATCACAATCCCTGACTTGAAATTGTACTACAAAGCTACAGTAATAAAATCAACATGGTACTGGAATAAAAACAAACCTGAAGATCAATGGAATAAACTGGAAGCTACAACCACAGCCACAAACTCACTCAACCACCTTATCTTTGATAAAGGGGCCAAACATGCTCACAGGAAGAATGACAGTCTCTTTAATAAATGGTGCTGGAAAAATTGGCTAACCATATGTAGAAGACTAAAACTAGGCCCATGCCTATCACCATTTACTAAGCTAAAATCAAATGGATCAAAGATCTAAATATTAAAACAGAAACACTAAATCTGTTGGAAGACAAAGTAGGTAAAAACCTCAAAAATATAGGGGTAGGTAGAGAATTCATGAACAAGAACCAAAGTACACGGGAAGTACTTCACAGAATCAATAACTGGGACCACATCTTATTAAAGAGTTTCTGCATGTCAAAAGAGGTTTCCAGCAGAGTGAAAAGAAAACCCACAAATTGGGACAAAATCTTCATGGACAGCGCCTCAGACAAAGGACTTCTGTCTAGAACTTATAAAGAATTAAAAAAAAATCAGACCCTCGAAATTCAAAGACCCAATCCAAAAATGGGCATCTGAAATGAATACACAGTTCTCAGATGAAGACATATGAATGGCAAATAAATACATGAAAAAATATTCATCATCATTAATCATTAGAGAAATGCAAATTAAAACTACACTGATATTCCATCTCACCCCAGAAAGAATGGCCAGGATATAAAAAACTACCAACAACAAGTGCTGGAGAGGCTGTGGGGAAAAAGGAACTCTTCTGCACTTTTGGTGGGAGTGTCGACTGGTGCAACCACTGTGGAGGTCAGTCTGAAAATTCCTCAAAAAGCTGGGTTTCGAAGTCCCATTTGACCCAGCTGTTCTACTTCTAGGCATATTCCCAGAAGAACTGAAAACATCATACCACAGTGATATATGTGCACCCATGTTTATAGCAGCACAATTTGTAAGAGGCAGATCTTGGAAACAACCTAAGGGCCCATTAACTGAAGAATGGATAAAAAAGTTTTGGCATTTTATACAACGGAGTACTACTCAGCTATAAAGAATGGTCACATCGAGATATTTATAAATAAATGGACACCACTTAGACCATACTCATAAGCAAAATAAACCAAACTCACAAGGGTAAATATCATATAGTCTCCCTAGTATGAGATTTGATAAGAGTATATAAGATTTTATGGTAATCATGATTTACCATTTCATAGCTTTGAAGCCTTTTAATGTTTTCATTCACCAGTTGGAATGGTTTTATTCTGTTTTGTTTGACTTTATTATGCGTGATGGTATGAATAGCTGTTTTTTAAAATTTTATTGAAAGAGAGGAAAACCCCCAAACAATACAGAATGCCAAAGAAAAATGGAAAATAACCAAAAAACCCGACTAAGAAATCATTACTTGACAAATTACATACTGACATTTTGGAAATAGTTGTTCAAATTGCATAATTAAAACATGCAAAGTAGACATTCAAACAGTGATGCTGTTAACAGTTCTGCTCCATGTTCTGACTAAAACAGCAATATGGTCATCCATCTTACACACTCAAACATACATACAATTACATCAAAAGTGTAAAATTAAAAGCAACAAAACAGAACAAAGCGGATCACAAGAAAGCAATGTAAGAGGCATAAATTTCAAAGCTAGACAATCGGAGCTATTCACTCTCCATCACATTGACTCTTGTTTTCTTCCTAATAGTTGTGCATATTGTCACATACAAGGAGTTCACAAGAAACAACATAGTATGGAACTGATCTAAGCAGTACGAGGAGGGCATTTCAGGTCTTCAAGACTAGACAATAGGGAAGCCAAGAATGGCTGTCATAGTGTCTCTCATTCTCTTCAAAACAGCTGTCCATACCTTCATGTGTGTTGAACTTGAAAAAAATAAAACAAGCTAAAATCACTTTGAACAAATAGTGATAGATTTGCTGGACTTCACATCGTGACATTATGAAGTCAGCACTGGATACTGTGGTGTCTCTTTTTCTTCAAAATAGTTGTTCATTTCAACATGCATTATATAGTTGGTTCTTGTAAACTGTTTATAAGTTCTACACATGCATGAGTTTTTACATGTATATCTATCCTTTCTGTATTAGTGGGAAAAACAATACAAAGCAAGACAAAACAAAACAATTCCTAGAAAAGCATGAAGTAAAAAGTCATATAAAACCACAATACAAGGTGATCTACAATGGTTACCATGATGTCTCAGCAGTATATAACAACATTAATAAAAACAAAGCATTGGAGATATAAGACTTCAAAAGCAGGCAATAATCAAACCAGAGTGGGTATCTTAGTGAATCTTATTATCTTCAGTGATGCTATCAATCATAACAGATTTGAATAAAATCAGTCAATACAAGATAGCACTTTAACAAACCAGATTCAAATAAGATCAGTCATAATAAGACAGTATAAGTTATACAGGGCTTCTGGTTAAGTTGATAGAAATTAATGATGATTACCATATTATATCCTCTTATTTTTGGGATAGCTGTCCTTGTCCTCGAGTCTAGTGTAAGCAGACAAACTGGAATAGCATGTAATCCATCCAAGCAGAGTGATGAGAATAATGTAGATTTTAAATCTTTTTACCCCATTAACAATATCCTCTGCCTTCCTTTTTTAGACAATTCCTCCCCTTTCACTCCCATAAGGTGCACTGCTTATTTTGGGTCCCACTGCTTCCTTATATAGGGCATCTCAAAGGACCCTATCTCCTGATCTATTCTGCCTGTGTTTCTCACTGTTAGTATTTTGAGGCCCTCTATACTAGAGATTGTAGACAATCTTCTCTGCATTATTTCTGCTATTCTATTTTTCTGCCATTGGTAGTCTATTTTTCTCTTCCACTCCACTGTCTGCCCCATTCACTGAGGCCTCTCTGCCACTGTTTCTGAAATGCTCGTATTCTTTTTCTCTCTTTCTAAAATGTCCTTTAGTATTTTTTGTAGGGTTGGATTGGTGGTCACAAATTCTTCAACTTCCTTTTTGTCATGGAAGCATCTTGCTTCTCCATTGATTTCTAGAGAGAGTTTTGCAGGATACATCAATCTGATTTGGAGATTGTTCTCTTTCAGGGCTTGAATTATTTCACTCCAAGCTCTTCTTGACTTGATCGTCTGTGTTGAGAGATCTGCTGTGATTTTGATGGGTTTTCCTTTATAGGTGATCTGTTTCTTTTCTCTGATGGCTTTTAATATTCTGTTCTTTTATTGAATTTTTGGGATCTTGATTATTATGTCTCTGGGTGTAGCTTTGTTTTGGTTGTAGGTGGCTGGAGTTCTGTATGCTTCATATGTCTGCATATCATTTCCTTTTCCTATGTTTGGGAAGATTTACTTAATAACTTCTGTGAATAGCCTTTGAAGTTCTTCTGTTTTGACTCCTGCTTCTTCATTCACATGCTTTTTTCTTAAGTTATAGAACCTCTTGTCATCCTCTAGCCTTTGTATGGTTACTGCCTGCTCCCTTGTTATTTTTAAGATATCTTCCCTTTCATGATCACACATTTCAAGCCTGTGTTCAATTTTTGATAGTCTATCTTTGATTTCTTTCAAGGAGTTTTGCCAACTTTCTATGGCATCTTTAGTTTGCTGGTAATCTCTTTGTATCTGCTTCATGAATTCTAGGGTTTTTTTTATATTCTTCATGGAATGTTTCTCTCCTTTTGCGTTCCTCCATTCTTCTGTCTGTGCCTTCTTGAGAGATGCCCAGCCTTTCTTTTATTAATCTACTTATCTCTTGTTTAACTTCAATTAATATTTCAGTTTTGATCTCAGTTACGAGGTCCCAAAGATATCTCTTTATGTCCACTGATGCTGTGTTTCATGTTTCATGTTTGTTGCCCTCAGTCTCTTTTATATTTACCTCTCCTGGATCAATATTCTCAGGGTTGGGTGCTGGGGGCCTTTTCTTATTTCTCCCTCTTGTCATGTTTTTGCTTCCTTCCATACAAGTGTATAGTGTAATTCCCAGCCCCTTTTCTTCTTGTTTAGGCTTCTTCTGCAGCACATAGGCTAGGGGCTTCTGTGCTCTGCTGGCCACTATCAGAGAGTGAAGTGCAAGCAGGGGTAGTATATGCTAGCTCCTCCCCTCCAGGCCAGTCGATCTTTGTGGGCCTTCACTGTATCACTGTGTGCCACCCTCAGGGAACCAATTGATTTGTGGCAACCCACTGGGTCCCAGGCCAGTCCAAGCAGATTCCACCAATCCACTCTACAAGGTGAGCAACCAACTGAAGCAGCTTCCTTATAGAGCCAGGGCTTTCCTGCCCAAATCCAATATGTTTTCTAGTTGGTTGCCTCTTTCCCGAGGGAGGGTCCCATTCCCATCACTCACAGTGTGTTGATGCTGGTCCCCGAGAACTGCTGGGCTCCCTGACCTCTGACCTCAGTGCAGCTGCAGTGTGAATTCACAGTGCCTCTGCACGGGTCACATGCATGGCTGTTCAGCTCCAAGCTCTGGCCACTCCAGCCATTTGCTTTGGCACAAGTTCAGTCACTCAAGTCGATCTCAGGCACAAATTCAGGCAGCTCAGCCAGAGTGCAGTGATTGCCGATCTTAGCTTCTCTAATGGTAGCCCCAGAACCTCATATTTGAGCAGTCTCTTTCCCTTCAGTTTCTTTCTGGTTTGAGAGAGTCCATCTCCCTCTGTTTGGGTCTCTCCAGGGTGTTCTATTCTAGCATTTGAGCTGTCTCAGAGAGGCTCCATATCCTGCTCCCTCTAGGTCCTCCATCTTTGAAACTCCTGAACAGCTGTTTTGAAGAAAACAAAACATTATGACAGCTATTGCTGATTTAATATCATCTTGATTAGATGTCCTACCATGCTTCTATTCTTCTATTACAATTGGTTCTATCATGTTGTGTCATATTGGAATTTTAATATATGTGATAGTATAAACAAATTTTTTTATTGAAAATGAGAAATTATAGTACCCACTGATCATTCTCTGTTATTTGGTTCAGAATGCCATTTAATTCTTTCATTCTTTGAATGATTTTATACTATTTTCTTATGTTTGATATTATTGTATTTGAAACTATGCTCAACTATAGCAGAGAAAGAGATATTGTGATAGCTACTGTTAATTTCCAGTTGTCTTATTGTAAAGTACTGTGTTGCCTATGTTGTTCTGTTCTGATCTGCCCTCTTTTATTTTATTCTCTTTAAAATTAAAAAAAGATAACAACAACAACAACAACAACAACAACAAAAACCCCAAAAAAGAGCATGGGACCTTAGACTGCCATTGTTGAGGGTCAAAGTTGCATCATGCTAATGAATCCCATGTAACTCCCATGACCAGTCTTCATGAGAAGACTTATCCCTTCTCTGGAGGGCCACATTTTCCTGTGACACTCATTTTCTGATGACTCTTTACAATATTTGGACCTTCTATTTTTATTCCCTTTCCTACTCGCACTCACAGCTGATGCCTTTGGCCACCACTCCAGGAAACACACTGTTCTGACCCATCCAGAGCATCTTCTGTCTGGCTTCACCTGCCCCTCCCAGGGCCAACCCTCCAGTCAACCTCCAAACATCAACCCACCTTCTTTTCTCAAGGTCTTCACTCACTGTCCAGTTTCCTATGCAAAGTCAGTATTTTACTCCATTACAATACAGCCCTCAGCACCTAAGTATGCTCTCAAACTTTTTAATTTTAAAAAGCAGTAGTCTTCAATTTTATATTATTCTTTATTTTCCAAGCCATTACTTATGTCTCTTTCATGGAAAAACATGCTGAAAGAATACATGTGAGTTTTCTGAATTCACTTCTTCCTCTTGTGATTTTCTACAACTCACTCCAAAAAGATTATTGTGCCCAGAAATCTGTTGGTTACACCACTGTCATGTTTTGCAGCCTAGGTCAGTGTCTCTCAATCAGATGCTTCACTAGTGTGGTCCTTGGACTGGACAATTCTAAATGATGAACTGGGGAGAGTGAGTCTGCTCCAGTGTTGCAACTGATGATATCCAAAGGGGCATGGGTGGAGGTAAAAGACCTGGAACCAACTGGATAACAAGTAACAGGAAATCAAGGACTCGTCATTCTTAATGACCCCATGAATACACCAAGATGATGTCTACATGGGCATGTGTTTGGTTCTTTCCATATTGTAGTGTCTAAAGGCTTTCTTCAACCTCAAAACTCTGTGGGATGCAGAGATTCAACCTTCTCATCATCAGAGGTCAAAGAATTGGCTTATCAAACCCTTCAGTTTCAAGTATTTAAAAAAAGAGAGGTAAAATATTGAATTATGAAGAATCTGCACTGAGGAGGTAACTAAGTAACTGTGAATTATTAGGTGGCCCTAATCCAGTATAAGTGGTGACCTTAACAAAAGAGATCAAGATTTAGAAATGCACAGAGCAAAGACAAAGTGAGGACTCAGGAAGGAAATGGCCATATGCATGCCAAGGATAGAGGTCTCAGGAGATCCAATCCTGAACACACCCAGTCTCCAACTTGCGACTTTCAGAACTGTCAGAGAATCAGTCTCTATTATTTAATCTACTCAATCTATGGTGGTATATTATGGAAGCCATAACTACTCATCTACACTGCTTCTCCTCATAGGCTCCCATCTCAGTTATGCCTCCTAGATCTACTCAACTACTGTAATGCATTGTTTTAAAGAAGATGGATACAAATGTTTGGCCAGTCTCCCACTGAGAAGTAGCCTCAATGTCATTTTCATTTACATCTGGGTGGGTTTAGGACAGAATGAGTTACAGGATACCCTGTTAATGTGCATGGAGAGTTTAAGGTTGACTTTGTGTTGAAAAACTCCACATATTTTGCATTAGAAGTTCTATTTAGGTAGAGAAGTGAGTTTTGCTTAAACATGTGTCTTTTCTGCTTGCCTTCAATTTTGCTAATTTTAGTTATTGTGTTTTCCATGTCCTGACTTTCTGAAAAGAAAGTTTTCTGGCTCCTGATCCTGGTCCTTATTTTCTATAGAAGTTTGGAGCCTGCATAACATCCACCCAGGCATGTTGCTAAGGCTCTACTGACAAAATATCAGTGATGATTTCTGGAATTTGTAAAGAACTTGCAGTTCTTGTTTCTTGACTGATTCCAGTTTTCTTATCCCTTCCTCTGATCTTCAGTGTAATTTCTGTTGCAGTTCAAGATCTTGATCTACTCCACAGGAAGCCAGGAGCCCACTGCATGAAAATAATCTCAGCCAATGGTGAGCTGCTGTCTAACAATTTAAAATTATTGTTTGAATGCCTCTTATATGACAGACATCTCTCAAACAGAGCTGGCCACTATCATATCCACCTTCCCTAAATAACCAATAAACTCTCCACTCAGAATGTACTGAGTAAAAAATGCCCTCAGAATATTGAGAAACACAGTGTGAAAACCAGTATATAAATGATGCTGCTAATAATATTTATTTTGCTAATAATTTTTATTTTTATATATGCAGTTTTTGACACAGTGTCCTGCTAAACTGAACAGGTTAGCCATGAACATCATCTTCTATGTACCTTGCAGGGTGTCTGGACGTTAGAGGAGGAATTGTGTCTGCTCAGGGTTAGGAGGAGGTTGAGAGCATAGTTTGGGTGGAATCACTCAGGCCCAGTTTTTGTTACTTCCTAACAGAAAGCTTTAAACAATTAACATATCTAGTTTCTGCCTTTCCCTCTCTATATTTTTAGTGCATATGGTGGCAGATATTATTGGAATTCATGGTAGCTGATTTGTACCTATAAATAATATTCTTTAATCCTTGCACATCCCTTCCTTGTTACCCATCCCTATGTTCACATTTTTGGAGAGCTATATTTCACAGAATAAATTTTGATTTCATACATCCCCCATATTATCTGCTATGAAACACAATTGCTCACCCTATTCCTTCCTCTTATCTAACAATGGCCTCACCACTACTTCCCTATCAACGTTTCTAGGTCCCATGTAATAGAGAGAATATGCAATATGTGTCTCAAGTCTTGCTTATTTCTCATAATGCAGTTCATCCATTTATCTGCAGATCGCTGTTGAAATGGCTAAACCAACAGTCCACTGAGTTACATCACAATTTTTAAAATCCATTAGCTTGTTATGGGCATTTATCTTGGCTCCATATCTTGGCGGTTGTATATTGTGCCCTAATAAACATAGATATGCTGGCGTCCTTATGATATACTGATTTAAATTCCTTGGGCTATAGCTGGATTAAATGATAGCTCTATTTTTAGCTTTTCTGAGGAAATTTTATACTGATTTTTGTACTGGTTGCTCTAATTTACATTGCTAACAGCAGTGTAGAAAGGCATCCTGTTCTCCACATCCTCATCAGCATTTCTTTTTTTTAAAGAGAACAAAACAAAACAAAACAAAACAAAACAGAATAAAGGGTAGCAACAATACAGAATTCCAAGGAATAAAGGAAAAGAACAACAACAAAAAACATAAGAAATTATTACTTGACAAATTACATACTGACTTCTTGGAAATAGTTGTTCAAATTACAAAGTTAAAACATGTAAAGTAGACATTCAAACAGTGAGACTGTTACTGTTTTTCTTTATAGGTGATCTGACTAAAACAGCAATATGGTCATCCATCTTACCCACTCAAATATACATGCAATTATATCAAAAGGATGAAATTAAACACAACAAAACAGAACGAAGTGGATCACAAGAAAGCAATGTAAGAGACATAAATTTCAAAACTAGACAATCAGAGATATTCACTCTATCATATTGACTCTTGTTTTCTTCCAGATAGTCCATATTGTCACATACTGGGAATTCACATGAAACAACATAGTATGGAATTGATCTGAGCAGCATGAGGAGGGCATTTCAGGTCTTCAAGACCAGACATTAGGGAAGCCAAGAATGGCTGTCATAGTATCTCTCATTCTCCTCAGAACAGCTGTCCATACCTTCATATGTGTTGACCTTAAACAAGACAAAGCAAGCTAAAATCACTTTGAACAAAAAGTGATAATTTTGCTGGACTTAACATCATGTCATTATGGAATCAGCACTGGGTATTGTAATGTCTCTTTTTCTTCAAAGTAGTTGTTCATTTCAACATGTGTTATATAGTTGGGTCTTGTAAATTGTTTATAAGCTCTACACATACATGAGATTCTACATGTATATCTATCCTTTTTGTATTAGTGGAAAAACAAAACAAAGTAAGATAAAACAAAAGAATTCCTAGAAAAGCATGAGGCAAAAAAGTCACATAAAACCACAATACAAGGTGATCTACAATGGTTACCATGATGTCTCAGCAGTATATAACAACATTAATAAAAACAAAGCATTGGAGACATTATAAGACTTCAAAAGCAAGTAATAATAAAACCAGAGTGGGTATCTTAGTGAATCTTGTCATCTTCAGTGTAGTTGCCTATACTCTTAGACTTGATGCTACCAATCATAACAGATTTAAATAAAATCAGTCAATACAACATAGCAATCTAACAAACCAGATTCAAATAAGTTCAATCATAATAAGACAGTATAATTTATAAAGGGCTTTTGATTAAGTTGATAGGAAAATTAGGGATGATTACCATAATATGTCCTCTTATTTTTGGGATAGCTAACCATGTCCTCAAGTCTAGCATAAGTAGACAAACTGGAATGGCAAGTAACCCATCCAAGCAGAGTGGTGAGAATAATGTAAATTTTAAATCTTGTTACCCAGTTAACAATATCCTCTGCCTCCCTTTTTTAGACAATTCCCCCCTTTCACTCCCATGGGGTGCACTGCTTGTTTTGGGTCCCACTGCCTCCCTATATAGAGCAGCTCAATGGACCCTATCTCCTGATCTACTCTGCCTGTGTTTCTCTCTGTTAATATTTCAAGGCTGTCTATACTAGAGATTACAGCCCATCTTCTCTGCCTTGTTTCTGCTATTCTGTTTTTCTGCCATTGGTTGTCTATTTTTCTGTTCCACTCCTCTATCTGCCCCGTTCACTGAGGCCTCTGTGCCACTGGTCCTGAAATGCTCATTTTCTTGTTCTCTCTCCCTAGAATGTCCTTCAGTATTTTTTGTAGGGTTGGACTGGTGGTCACAAACTCTCCTAGCTCCTCTTTGTCATGGAAGCATCTTGTTTCTCCATTAATTTCTAGAGACAGTTTTGCAGGATACATAAATCTGGGCTGGAAATTGCTCTCCTTCAGTTCTTGAATTACTTCGCTCCAAGCTCTTCTTGACCTGATGGTCTGTGTTGAGAGATCTGCCATGATTTTGATGGGTTTTCCTTTATATGTGATCTGTTTCTTTTCTCTGATGGCTTTTAATATTCTGTTCTTATATTGAATTTCTGGGATCTTGATTACTATGTGTCTGGGTGTAGCTCTGTTTGGGTTGTAGGTGGCTGGAGTTCTGTATGCTTCATACACCTGCATATCATTTCTTTTTTCTATGCTTGGGAAATTTTTCTTAATAATTTCTGTGAATAGCCTTTGTAATTCCTCTGTTTTGATTCCTGTTTCTTCATTCACATGCTTTATTCTTAAGTTATAGATCCTCTTGTCATCTTCCAGTCTTTGTATCTTTACTGCCTGATCTCTTGTTATTTTTAAGATATCTTCCCTTTCATGATCACACATTTCAAGCCTGTGTTCAATTTTTGAGTCTATCTTTGGTTACTTTCAAGCAGTTTTGCCAGCTTTCTATGGGGTCTTTAGTTTCCTGGTAATCTCTTTGAGTCTGATTCATGAATTCTAGGTTTTTCCTGTATTCTTCATTAAATTTTTCTGTCCTTTTGTGTTCCTCCATTCTTCTGTCTTGTCTTCTTGAGAGGTGCCCAGCCTTTGTTTTATTAATCTAATTATCTCTTGTTTAATTTGATTTAATATTTCAGTTTTGGTCCTGCTTACGAGGTCCTGAAGATATCTCTTTATGTCTGCTAATGCTGTGTTTGATGTTGCATTTTTGCTGCCCTCAGTCTCTTTTGTATTTACCTCTCCTGGATCAATGTTCTCAGGGTTGAGGGCTGGGTTTTTTTCCTTATTTCTCCCTTTCACCATGTTTTTGGTTCCTTCCTTACAAGTGTACAGTGTAATTCCCAGACCCTTTTCTTGTTGGTTAAGGCTCCTCTAGAGGGCGCAGGCTAGGAGCTTTTGCTCTCTTCAATAGACTATCAGAGATTAGAGTTCACTCATGGGCAGTGTGCGCTGGCTCCTCCCCTCCGGGCCAGTCAACCTTTGCAGGCCTTCACTGTGTCAGTGTGTGCCAATCTCAGGGAATTAATTTGTAGTGACTCACTGGGTCCCGGCCAGGGGCATAGCCTAGTCCAAGCAGATACCACCAATCTGCTCAGTGAGGGGAGCAACCAACTGAAGCCATTTCCTTATGGAGTTAGGGCTCTCCTGCCCAAATCCAACATGTCATCCAGTCATTTTCCCCTTTTCCGTGGAATGGTCTTATTCCCATCACTCACTGTGTGTTGATGCCAGTCCCCAATGACTGCTGGGTTCCCCATCCTCTGACTTCAGCATGGCTGTGGTGTGAATTCACGGTGCCTCTGGGTGGGTCGTGTGCAGGACCGGTCCAGGCGAGCTGCATGCAGTGTTGTTCAGCTCTGCGCTCTGGCGGCTCAAGCCAGTCACTTTGGTACAGATCCCTTGGTCAGGTCTCCGGCAGGGATTCAGGCAGCTCGAGGAGGGTGCTGTGCTCACTGATCTTAGCTTCACTGATGGTAGCCCCAAGACCTCATATTCAAGTGGTTTTTTGCACTTTAGTTTCTTCGTGGGTTGTGAGAGTCCTTCTCTCTCTGTTTGGGTCTCTCCAGGATGTTTTATTCTGGCATTTGAGCTGTCTCTCTCAGAGAGATTCCCTCTCCTGCTACCTACCGGTGCGCCATCTTTGGACGTCTCTCCTCATCAGCATTTCTTGTGTTTTGCATTTTTGATGATGGCCATTTTACCTGGGCTGAGATGGAATTGCCATGTAGTTTTGATTTGGCTGAAGATTTTAAACATTTTAAATGCATATTTATAGTCTGTTTATAACTTTTCTTTTGAAAAGTTATCTGTTTAATCCTATTGCACATTTATTATTTGTGTATTTGATTTTTTGTTGTTTTTTTCACTTATTTTGAGTTCTCATTCTAGATATGAATCCTACATCCCAAGGGTAGCCAGTTAAGTTTTATCCAATGCCTAAGGCTGTTTCTGGTGTTTATTTCCCCTGTTGTTCAGAAGCTTTTTAATCTGAGGTGATCCCATGTGTTGATTCTTGGTATTATTTTCTGTGATATTGAAGCCTTTTTCAAAAAGTCTGCCTGTGTCTATGGTAGAGTGTTTTCTTTCTCCTATGTTTTCATAGTGTCTCCTATGTTTTCTTTGACAAGTTTCAAAGTTTCAGGTCTTAGACCTATGTCTGTGATCCATTTTGAATAAATTTATGTATTGGAAAAGAGATGAGAATTGAGTTTCAGTCTTCTACAGCTAGCATCTAGTTTTCCTAGCACCAGATTTTAAAGATGTTTTCTTCTCATCAATATGTATTTTTGGTTCCTCTGTCAAGAATCAGATGGCTGTAGTTGCTTGGATTCCTTCTGTGTCTGGATTCTTTTCCTTTATTCTATATGTTTATTTTTGCATTGATTCCCTTGCTGTTTTTGTTGCTATGGCTTTGAATTAGCATTTGAAATAAATTGGGTCTTGTATGTCTCTGGCATTGCTCAGGTTGTTTAAGATTGTTTTGGCTACTTTGAGTGTTTTGTGTCTCTATATAAAGTTGAAGATTGTTTTTTTCCAATCGTGTGAAGAATGTCATTGGTATTTTGATGGGGATTGCATTGAATCTATAGAGCACCTTTTGGTGATATGGTCATTTTAATAATACTAATTCTGCCAGCAGATAAACATGGCAGGTCTTTCCATCTTCTTATGTCTTCACTTTCTTTATTCAGTGTTCTGAAATTTTCACTATAGAGATCTTTCATCTCCTTAGTTACAGGGATTATTAAAATTTTTATTTTTTGATTGCACTATAAATGGGTTTGTTTTCATGATTCCTTTTTCAACTAGTACATATTGGTTTAAGGATAATTTATTTATTTATTCATATTTTAAAGAGAAAAAAGAAAAATCAAGATGCAAATAAACAATTAAAAGACAACAGCCAAAGCAAAATGATGGAAACAACAACAACAATACAATGTCAATATAGGATTTCAAAACAAAATGACAGCAATTTAACAATGGGTGTTATATTGCATATTGTTATCCTCAAGGTAATTGATCAGGCTACCAGATACAGGTATGAAAGATTGATTGAACAAATAATTACCCTTTGAGCAATTTTTCTACCTTTTACTATATCTATTGTAATTTTGAATCATTACATTTTCAGTATTTTACAGTAATGAGACAATACAATGATTACACATGCAAATCTGATTTATTTTATTTGTGAGTATGATTTCTAGCTGCATCCATTTATTTCTAAAACTCTCAAGTTTATCATTCTTTATGACTGATTATCATTGCATTATAAATAATACCACATCTTTTTATCTATTCCTCAGTTGATGAGCATTTGGGTTGTTTTCAAGATTCAGCTATTACAAATTGTACTACTATAGACATATGTGCATATACATCACTATGGTATAATGCTTTTAATTCTGCTGGGAAAATACCCAGAAGGGAAGTAGCTGGGTCAAATGGGACCTCCAATCGTAGATTTATGAGGACTTTCCACAGTGGTTGTACCAGTCTTCACTCCCACCAACAATGGAGAAATGTTATTTTTTTCTCCACAGCACTGCCAGAATTTGTTATTGGTTAATTTCTTGATGTTAGCCATTTTTTCTGGAGTAAGGTAAATCTCAGGGTTGTTTTAATTTGCATTTCTTCAATGACCAATAATGTTGAATATTTTTTGTATATTTATTTACCACTTACATTTCTTCATCTGAGAATTGTGTATTCAATTCAGATGCCCATTTTTTGGATTAGGTCTTTAAATCTTGGGGGCCTGATTTTTTTCAGTTCTTTATACGTTCTAGACAATGATCCGGCCCGTGGATCAATCCGTGGGTCTAACCTGGAGGGGGAACGGGGATGGGATGAAAATGGGACAAGAGGAAAGAGAGACGGAGACAAGTTGAGCAATTCCAATCAAGTCTCGTTTATTGAGGAAGTGAACATAGTTTATATAGGGTGAGGGCAGGAAGTTGTCATCAGGCAGAGATGTTGTGGAGAGACCAGA
>PVJX010015775.1:0-41782 GCA_004027295.1 Dolichotis patagonum
CCTAACTCCCCTCTGCAGGCTCTTGGCTCCCTAAATTGTAAGGTGGATGCTGGGCCTGGGGAACTGGAGCCCGCGGAAACTTGGGCCGCAGTCCTTTGTCCTAGGGAATGGGAAAGATCTCCTGGGTGGTTAGTCCCCCAGCTCGACCTCTGCCTCCCGAACTGAGAGAAGGTCCCTTGGCATGCTGTACTAAGGCGGTGGAGCTTCCAGGACTTGGTCCAGTGTACCGGCAGCTAGCCAGAAGCTCGATATCCCAGGGCCCAGGTCACCAATTCTCCATGGTTGTTATTTCTATTATTTTAAAAATTTTATAGCAGTTGTGTTAACAAATAAGTCATCATATTTCTTATAGAGTATACAATTCATTGAATTTTCAGTATATTCAGAGCTTTGCAGTCATTAGCACAATCAGTTTTACAATACCTTTCATCACCTCAAAAGAAGCTACATGATTAGTAGCAGTCATTTCTATTTGTCCGTTCCTAATTCTCTCCAGTCCTAAGTAGCTGTTGATCTACATTTGTCTCTCCAGTTTGCTTACTTTGAACATTTCATAATGGATCATACAGTATGTGTCTTTCATGATTGGCTTCTTTCCCTGTGCATGTTTTCAAAATTCATCCACGGGCTGGGGATTTAGCTCAGTGACATAAGCGCCTGCCTGGCAAGTGTGAGGTTGTGAGTTCGATCCTGAGTACCGCCAAAAAAACTCCACATTATAGCACTGATCAGTACGTCATTCCTGTAATATTTTATTGTATTTGTTTGTATACACATTGGGCTTTTTAAATGTTATATCTTAAATACTCTGATTCTAGACCTTTACCAAATGTATGATTTACAAATATTTTTATCCATTCTGTGGGTTGTATTTCTCTTCCTGTGTCTTTGAGGCACAAAAATTCTTAATTTTGATGAACTTGAGTCTGTTTTTATTTGGTTGCTTGTACATTTCTCATCATAATAAATCACTGTTTAATCCAAGGTCAAGATTTACTTAGTTGACCTTGCTCCCAAAATCTGGTGGACTTGAAAAATGGCTTCAGGATGCAAATAAGAATTCAGAATCATTTAGCAAATGATTCTACTAAAGGCCTTTAGTTTTAGTTCTTAAATTTAGATTCACTTTGAGTTAATTTTTCAATGTGACGTGTGACAGGTAACCCATTTCATTCTTTTGTATGTGGATATTAAGTTTTCCCCACATCTTTGTTATGCCTCACACACACCTCTACCTCCCTCCCCAGCTGAAGTATCTAGACACCTTTATCAGAATATAATTGACTGTCTAGATATACTGTCTAAATATATTTCTAGACTCCAGAGTATTTGATTCCATTCCATTCATTATGATAATATCTTACTCATTGCTATCTGAAGTTTCTGAATCAGATGGTTTTGAGCTGTATTCATCTTGTCTGGATGTTCTTATTAGCTTGGAGTGCTGCAGTAACAAATTTTCTGGAAGACTGGGCTGTTTACTTGGGAACAGTTTTCCAAAACAGTCATTTAATGTTATTTCCTGCTTAATGTGTTATTTTACTTGCCTTTGTGGAATTGTAAATGTCAAAATATTTTCCTATGGCTTCCTTTTCCCTGTCTTTAGTCTGTCCTTTTGGCTTCCCTTGAACTATTAATTTCAAATTCTTATTTGCAGCCTAAGGTCATCTTTCAAGCCCGGTGGAAGAGTGAAGTCAGTTAGTTTCACATTTGCATGGCATGCAGTGTACTATAAGCACTGCATGGGCTAACAACTAAAGTGCTGTTCTGATCAAATACATCCTTTGTTGATAGCTTCTTGGCATGTGGTTTGAAGGTAATGGGGTTGCCTGGTAGTCATCTTGTGACTTAAATGCCATACTGGACCACACATAGACCTTTTCATTTCAGGATATTTAATCTTACAAGCTGGATGTCTAATCTTAGAAGTTGAAAGTTCTTTTGATGCATCAGAAAAGTGGAAAAGTTCTTATTGATACTTTGCAAAGATTGACAGGAATAACTATAGTATGGCTAATTCTGTTTATGTGTGTACTTTTTCAGTTGGTCAGCTAGATAGAAATGAACTCTTGTCCAAGCTTGTATCCTCTTAAGCTTCTGAAAGACAGATTTATTTTATTAAAACACCTGTGGCATATACATATTGATGTATACAGTCACCCTCAAAATATTATTTTCCTGTTAGTATAACAGTTACTATGCTGTAATTTTTTTTTGGTACTGGGACTCAAACTCAAGACCTTGCAGGTGATTATGCCACCGAGCTATATCTCTGGCTCTAATGGCCTGGTTTTTTAAAGCTACATTTCAGTTGAAACTAGGCATGGTGACATGCACCTGTAATCCCAGCACTTGAGAAGCTGAGGCAGGAAGATCACAGTGAGCTCAAGGCTAGCACGAACTACATAGTGAGACCCTGTCTTTAAAAAAAAAAAAGATACATTTCATTTGAATAATAAATTATTGTCCTTTGAAGGAATGGTACATTAATTTCTTGTAAGATAGATGGGAAGCCATTAATGTAACGTATTTGTATGCTGGCAATGTGGTAAGAAAAATGCTAGGTGTGCTATCTTCTTCATCAGTGTACTGGCCCCTTGGGTATAATTCTTCAGCCAAGTGTGTGTATGTGAAATCACCTATTTTTGTGATTGCCTTCAAGTATTTGTCCAGATTTTCCTCCCTAAGCATTAGTAAATGATTTGACTTTGCCATATCTGCTATTAAAAACTTTTATTCTTCCATTGTTTTTAATAATAAATGCTCAGTGAAAGCTTCTTGAGTGTGTGCTGCACTATAATTGCTGCTCACAGTACAAAGGCAAGGAGACAATGTCAGCCTTTGTCCAGGGAGTAACCATTATAAAAAAGATGTAACTGTTAACTCTAATTTCATCAATTAATGGTTTTTGTGTAACATATTGTATTCAGAGGACATAGAATAATCATCTGTTCATTGAAGCAAACAAATCATAATTGTGTACTATGTGCTAACGGGGTTTGACTTGTGAAGGTCAGTGACTGTGAGGAAGAGATATTTACTTAGGTTGGAATCTTAGATTCACCTGGGTGATGCATTGGTAGCAGAAACACCTTCCTGGCTGACAGAGCATCTTGTGCCAGGGAATCCAGAGGACTAGGGTGGCAAAACCAGAGTTGAGAGTAAGGTGGAGCCAGGTACTTCAAGACCCTATAGGCTGCATTGAAGACTTTGTTTTCTTTGCTAAGAAGCCATTGAGGTTTTTAAAATTCTAGGTTGTGTTTTATATGGACCAGGAATTAGGTCTTAGTTGGAGGCTGGCTACCTCTTACTCAGGAGTACTGATGTCTAGATAGCGTTAAATTTTAAATTTTGTGTTTTCCTTAGAGCAGTACTTCACCAATTTATGTTTAAGAATAACCTAAAATAATTTATAAAATAGATTTTGGAGGCCCCTTCAGAGATCTGAAAGTCAAGATGAGTCCAGCATCTTCTAAGTTGTGAGAAGGTGTTGGGAATTTTGATTACAAATCAGAGGTACAAAAGTAACTCTTTCTTTGTCATTGTTTTCTTCATGCATAAACAATGAGGGATCATTTTTAGTCATAATAATTATGAAATACTTTGGGAGCTATATTACATAGAAACGATTCGCAGGATATGCAGATTTTACTTGGTGTATGGGTATCCTCTTTTCCTAGGAGGGAATAGTAGAGAGCAGCACTGAGAAACTGAAGTATTGAAAACAGTTTTAGCTCCAGAACTCAAGACCTATGAAATGAGAAAGAAATTATGATGAATGCAAATTTGTAACGTTTTCAGTACTGTTGAATTCAGTACAGTTTGTAATTTATATCAATACATTTTAAGATTCTATAGTATTCAGTATTTTAACAAGAGTGGTAAGTCTGTGTATTACAGAATTCACTTCGTTATTTTGTTTTTTTCCAGATCTAATTACTTGTTTGGACATTGCATCCAACTTTTTGGAACCTGAGTTCAGGTATGGCTATATTTATGACTTGTATGTGTGTACTTAGATGTTTCTTGAATCTAACTTCTCATTGTGTTGTACTGAAGGTTAATATGTGTGAAACACAATCATTGATTTGGGACTTTAATAAATTAGAGCTAATTTAAACCTGAACATTTAGTTGCCATATTTAAATTCTGCTTTAACATTTAAATCTTCTTCAAAATGAAAGTCTAATTTTTAAATGCCTTAAAAGTAGAACCTGTTGCTGTGTAAAATCTGGCAAAATTATTACTATAAATAGAAAATCTGTTTTTTCCATCTTTTTTTTTTTTTTGCAAGAAAGGTAGGGGAATGGTGGAGGCTGAATTCTTCAGCATTCTTATCCAAGTAGCGTTTCTCCTACTGTTTCTATACTTCATACCTTTGTTGCCTAGATTAGGATTACTGTTTAACTGATCTCCTGTATCTTAATTTTTGCATTCTTTTATTCATGCTATTGCCAAGCTGTTAGCTTCATCATCAGTCTTTCATGAGTAGGCCCTGGACCATTTTTCCAATCTCATCTACACGCACTGTGATTTACACTGCTGTGAACTGTCAGAACTCTTGCTTGGAACCTCTGTACTGTGGTCTGCTTGCCACAGTCATTCTCATCTTTCAAAATCCATTTCACTAGCCTCCTTTCAACTTGTTACTTCTCCCAAAGAACCTTAATTTATCTTCAGGAATGTATTCTGTCTGGAAAGAATACCTTTTTCTGCATCAAGGGAGCGTGGTTAGCAAGAGTAACTTTAACCATGGTATCAGCTGGCTTCCCTTTCTACTCTTCACTCCATCATCATCATCACCCAAACCCGAACTGCTGTCTGTGGGGCTACTGCTCTTATGTTCCCAGCCTCCACTCATGATTCCTTATCCATTTTTACCCACCTGTGAGCCAGAATAATCATGTTTAGTAGGTAAAGAAAAACATGAGTACACATATGTTACACTAATCCTGTACATATGTAGACTGTCAAATTCCTTTACTGAACTCTGCATTTTACTTAGAAATAATCCCATAATCCTTTCGTGCAAGGCTTTTGTATGATCTTGTCCCTTTCCATCTCTCTGACTTTCCTTGTGCTCACTGTACTCTACCTGCAATGGCCTTTTACACTACCTGTCCTGCCTCAGAGATGTATACTGTTTGTCATGGTTGGTGTGCATTTCTACCACTTGTTCCAGTGAGGTCTGGCAGCTCACTTACCAGACCCCTGTTCCTTGAGCGAGGCTATGCAGAGCCCTGTGTAAGATTCCCTAGAGACCATCCTGTGTGTTGGGGCATATTGTTGTTCATTGGCCTTATCTGTAAAATGAGAATAATAATAGTACATACTACACAGGATTTTTGTGTGAATTATCTGAAATACTTCAGATTGTTGTCTAGCACATTTAAACTAAATGTTCATATTACTTTTATTGAATTTTGCCAGTTACTTTAAGGTACCTTTTCTTTATGACAAAATCTAAATATTTACTTATTGGTTTAATGTCTTTTTTTTTTTTTTTTTTTTTACTGCTAGAGTATAAACTTACCAATGACAAGGGTCATATTTGTTTGGTTGACCTTTTTAAACCAAGTACCCAGCCCAACCAGACACTCAGCAGACTACATAATAGACATTCCTGTAAGTCTGGAGAATATGATGAATAGATCTTATAATAGAAATATGTGTGCCATTCATTATGAAGTAAAATAAAGCAATATGGAAAATGTGAGATTCTTGTAAATATGTAGCTTAAGAGATGTTGAAAATGTGTGGATGGAAAAAATTCTTAAGAGGCTTTTTTGAGGTGATTCCTTTTAGGGTCATGATATTATGCAAGTTAGTTACATTGAGCTGAAAAATTTATATGTGATATGTTTTGCTTTTCTCCAGAAAGTGCAGCATTATATAAGCTTTTACTTATTTCCATTTCTCAGTAAGTACTGCCCACCTGGTTGTCTCCTTCCTTTTGCTGAGATATCTGGAACAATTCCTCATGGATATAGAGATGTAAGTTGGACACAGACTTAAAGTTGTAATGCAGCTTTTTTAAAAACTCTGAAGTATTTAGATGTGTATTTGTTACATTTCTTTTTCTCAATAAGCAGCATTTTATTTTTTTTCTTCTGCAAAAAAACGTTAGGGCATCAGTACTCTATAAGATCAGCCCAGATCAACTGATTTCTTGAGGAAGTAGAAGTGTTTTGATTATGAATATCAAAAGAAAATTCAAACTTGTATTTTCTTTTTCCTTTCCTCAAGTCCTCACCATTATGTGTGGCTGGTATACATGCAGGAGTAGTGTCGAATGTGTTGGGTGGCCAAATCAGTGTTGTAATTAGTAAAGGCATCCCGTACTATGAAAGTTCTTTGGCCAACAACGTCACATCTGTGGTGTAAGTACATATGCTGTTTGTAATAAGCATGCTGGGGGGGGGGTTATAGGGGGCTAGCTCAATCTCAGCAAGATCAATCTTAGAAAGTTGAAGAAACATTAATGTGCTAGCACTCACATTTGAGTTCTCAGTGTATGAGAGGTTTTAGAAGTACAGGCAGTCTTGTATTATTTTAGCTCATTCTACTTAAAAGAACTAGTCATTTGGAAGGATGATTAGTTTCTTCATGTTCTGAGTCTTAAAAACATCTGGGCTAATAGACTATAAATTCATTGCCAAATCCTTACCTTATTGTGAAGACCAGAAGGGCTATTGTGTACCTAATAATCCATGCAAACCAGGATGGATTGAGGATAATTGAAACTCTTTGAGTGTAAAATAAATTTTCACACAGAAGTATTATTATGATTTTCCCTGTCATACCAAGAGGATATTGATAAATGTATTTTCATGGATTCTACACTATTCTCCTGTTTTATAAAACAGACTAGGCATCAAAAGTTGACAGTATATAGAAATGAAGTATATTTTTTATCAATCTTGCCAGTTGGTATGATTAGCTGTGTATATTTATAAATCTTGCTTCTTAGCATGCTCAGTCCTGCAGATAACAGGTAAGCCTAACTGAAGCCAGTATTTATTTAATCAGAGGTTCTAAGCCAGATTCATTCATAAGACATGAGTATGGGCCATTCCCAGGGCACGATAGAGTAGGAGTTTGTAAGTCTTTTTCTGTAAAGCTGCAGCTAGTAGACAGTTTAAGCTTTAAGGACAACATGTATTTGTCCTTATTCTTTATTCACTGCTTTTTAACCACATAAAAACAATTCCTAGTCCACTGGCCTTACTGAAGAGTCATGCATACATAGGTGGCCATCATATCCTCATCCCTGTGGTAAAGTTAGCAGTCTGACTACCTTTCTTGTTTTTAGTTTCCGGAGTTTGTTTATTTGTTTTTTGAGACTGGGTCTCATGATATAGTTTTTCAACTTACTTTGTAGCTCAGGCTGGCCTTGAACTCCTGGCTATCATCCTGCCTCAGCTTCTCAAGTGCTGGGACTATAGGTGTGTACCACTGTGCCTGACTTTATTTTTGTTTTTGAGACAGGATCTCACTATGCTACCTTTCTTTTGACTTCTGCAGGATTTTATATATATCTTTTCATTTTTTTTTCCTGTTCTACCTTTAGAAAGAACTTTTTTAGGGTGTAAATTCTTTCACACTTCAGAAACATGCAAAGTACATTCCCTTACAACATTGTATTAAATGCAAGAGTTAAACTGAAGACTATTCCTCCAGCTCATCTGGACCCTTATGACCTGCTATGGAGTAAACTCCACACTTGTCTTACTCTTCCCATTCATGTCAGTTCACCAGTTCTGAACCATCTTTTGAAACTTGGAAGTGTTGCTTTATTCTAATACTGAAACCAGTTCTCAAAGATGGAGATGCTACAGCCCTTGAATGCAGTCTGTTAGTAGTCAACTCTTCCTCTGTTCACTGTAGGAAATAAGCCTCTTTCTCTGAAAATATACTTTTATCTTATAACTTTCACCAAAAGTTACCATTTCACAGAAAAGTTTTTAAGAGTCAGTTTATTTTATGAAAAAGAAGTAAAATAAATGTGTAATAAAAGTTACATATACATACTTGCATAATCATGTGTGAAAGAAAGTTTGTACTAGATTCTTTTAGAAAAAGTTGTTTATGCTGCATTCAGGTTGCTCTTCTTAGAAATGAAACTTTCTTTTGAAGAACACTATTAGTTGTCTAGTTTTTAGCCACAGAAGTTTCATTAATATGAGGATGTCATGTGTTATGTGACTATCATAAGAAAATACCTTTTTCTTTTTCAGGGGACACTTATCTACAAGTCTTTTTACATTTAAGACGAGTGGTAAGCCTTTCATAGAATTTCTAACAATACAATTTGTGTAACAGGTAAATTTTTTCTAACAACAACTGTTGGTGAGGCCTTGTGCTAACTTCTGGGGTGTGTGTGTGTGTGTGTGTGTGTGTGTGTTTCTTTTTGCACTTTATTTGTTTTCCATAACAACACTACAAGTGAAATAGGTAACTAATTACACAATGAATAAAGTGGGTCTTCTCTGTGTTGTAAGGAGGAAGTTTCCCTAGAGAGGATCATGTTAATATGATGAGACGTGTTCAGGGTGGTGTGACCATGGACACTGAGAGGATGACTTTTGCAGTAGAAATTAGTTTTTGAATGCAGCTTTTCATCTGCCAGGCATTGTTCTGGTGCTAGTGATTCAAAAGCAAGCAAAACAAATATACAACCCTCATAGAGAATATTGCATATAAACAAAAACTAGAAAGAGGTAAAGGAGATTGCCCCGTTATCTGGTAGGTGTATCAGAAAACTGAAGATGCACCTCATGGCTGCATGGTCAGCCCTTGGTAATCATGGATTTCACATGTGCACATTGATAGTACTCAGAAAAAAATTTCATATGTGCTGAACATGTGCAGATGTTCTTGTCATTGTTCCTTAAACAATACAATATAACTGCATTGCATTAGGCATTATAAGTAATGTGTAGATGATTGAAAATAAGTGATACCTCTGTTCACGAACATTTGCAAGCAATATGGTTTTTAGACAGAAGCACTTGGCAAAATTTTGTTCTTATTTGCAAATCCTTCATCAAGTGACAGACATGACTGTGGCCATCTTTCCCATTAGAACACAAATGAGGCCATCTTTTCCAAAATTGTAGAACAAATTAAATTCATGAACCGAGGTACTGCTGCATATAGCAAGGATGTATAGGATATGTGCTTATAATAATAAACCATTTTATATAAGGAATTTGAACATCTTGGTTTTGGTATCTACTTTGTGATGAGAGGTAGGGTTTTGGACTCAGTCTCCCAAGAATACTGAGGGGTGAGTATGTATTTGTAAGTTTCTTTAGAATACACAAAAGATATGGACCCAAGAAACACTTGCCTAGTTGTGTAATAGATTGCGGAAAGTGAGTTTATATAGGTTTTTAATTTACATCTGGAAACTAAGCTTCCCCCTCTCCCCTGCCCAGGTTGTTATGGAACACTGGGAATGGAATCTGGTGTGATTGCTGACCCTCAGATAACAGCATCATCTGTATTGGAGTGGACTGACCAAACAGGGCAGAAGAACAGTTGGAAACCTGAAAAGGCCAGACTCAAAAAACCTGGACCTCCTTGGGCTGCTTTTGCCACTGATAAAGATCAGTGGTTACAAATAGATCTGAATAAGGAAAAGAAGATAACAGGTTAAGAGACACAATTTTCTACGGTGGTTGGTAATACTGATTTTATATGGGACCCTGGTGACATCTAAGATTTTTGTAAAAAATTAGGTCACTGAAAATTTGATTCAATTTTTCAGTTTTTCTTCACTGGTGCTGCTATTACTAAAGATAGTTTTTGTCTTTTAGTTTTAAAATTTTGTTAATTTTTCATTTTTTTTGAGGCAGAGTCTTGCTCAACTGACCTTGAACTCACAGTGATCCTCCTGCTCAGCCTCCTAAGTGTTGGGATTAGAACCATGTGGCACCACTCCTGGCTCAAAATAGTTTTGTGAAACATGGTGGTATTGAGGATTGAACCTGGAGCTGTACCTGTATCCCTAGGCCTGCCTTTACTTATTTATTTATTTAGAGACTATGTCTAATTAAATCGGTAAATTGCTCAGGGAGGTCCTAACTTGCAGTCCTCTTTTCTTAGCCTCCCTGCGTGCTGGGATTGTAGGTGGGCATCAGCATGCCTGGATGTTATTTAGTTCTTAAAAACTTCACCTTTTCATTGTAATAAAATTAATTTTATGGTAATATTTCGGTAAAGTGATCCTTAGACATGTAAAATAATCACCTCTTACAGTTGTTAAGAGAAATTTATATTCAAGAAGGGGTTTTTTTTGTACTGGGAATTGAACTCCCGACCTTGTGCTTGCCAGGGAGATGCTTATGCCATGAGCTAAATTCCCAGCCAAGAAGGATCTATTTTAAGTGCTACAGATAACTAATGTTCTGCATGTGCTAAGTATAAATTTGATTTAGAACTTTGTGAATGGTCAGAATAATTGGTTGATGCTGATTTAAATAATTTTGTTAAAAGATTTATTTTTCTTTTATTTTGGTACCAAAAATAGTATTAGTCATCACTCTTAATTTTTCCATCCCCAGGAAATCATTTTTACTCAGAATTTAAAATATATAATTATGTGAATATTAGCTGCCAAAATAAGATTGTTATTTTTTTAATCCACACCCATAATTCTTCCTGTCTCTGCAAAGAAACAATCCAAGGATTTAGTGCCTACTGTGATGAAAACTTGCACTCAGAGACAGAAATGAGCCATAGGTAAAAACATTTGTGCAGTACAATGCAAGTGCTCATGCTTTGATGCTGAAAACTGGGACTCAGACCCTGTGCACTGATGAAAATTCTTCTCCAGGCATTATCACTACTGGATCAACCATGATAGAGCACAATTATTACGTATCTGCCTACACCATTCAATACAGTGACGATGGGCAGAAATGGACTGTGTACAGTGAGCCTGGGATGGAGCAGTATAAGGTAAAATGATTACCAAACATTTTTTAAAAAGGTCCTTTGCCAAAAGTCACAAAAGTTCTGCGGTATGAAGATGTAGATGTTAATCATTTTGTCTTCCTCTGCCCTCTTCTGGTTATTTTAGGTAATGTTAAGTGCCTTCTAACTGATTAGAAGGTTCTACCTTGATTCTAGATCTCGTTTGACAACTGGAACATAAATACTTTACTGACTTTTGACATTGAATTTTTTTACTGAAATTTTTGGTCACTTCATTAAGAAATACTAGAAAGCAACTTGAAGTTTCTTGTCCTTATAAACTTATTAATCCACCAAATAAGGAAGAGCCCAATTTGTTTCCAGATTTCCGCTCTTAAAAAGAGAGGCAAAACAGATACAGGATAAAGTGCTTTAAAAACTTGGAGAGTGTTTTCAAAATCATCTTACCAGCTTTTATTTTAGAAGACTTCTTCTTTTCCTACTTGAAGTGTTTTTTTAACATCTAATGATACTTATGGAATTCTGTTTCAATTAGTGAAAGATTATGAAAATGCTAGAATGAGCCACAGAAGAAAAGGTGTGCAGAGTAGACAGAAATGGATCTCACCCAGGTGCTTACACCTCTCACCTACGGATTTTCTGGCCTTGTGGCCTGTGTTCTACTGCAGGGAATTTTAAGTGGGGAATCCCTGTCCTCAAGGCAGAGAGATGCTTCCTATTTAGAATTGAAACTATACAAGCATAATTTTTCAATGAAATTTCCCACTAAATTTGGTTTTGATTATATGATACTTTTAGTTTTGTAATGTGTTTCATTTGGTTATAATCTTCAGTTTCTACTGTTTTAAAAATCAATCTCTTTAAATAAAATTTCAAGAATTTTTATTGTCTTTTATAGAATATAAACTCTTGTCCTGCTGTTGAAGGTCGTCTTTGCAATGTTGTTTTTATTTTATAAACTAGTTCTTGGAGGAACTTCTAGCTGTTGAAGCAAATAGGAGTACTATCTCTGTACCTGTCTTCTGCTTAATGCTGCAAACTTTGTGATTCTTTAATTCTAGCACACCCATATTTACTATACTTGTATGATACTAAATATTTAATATTTATTATACTTGAGAAAAAAATTTTAAAATTTAAGAATGTTCATGCTTATATTATAAAGATACCTAACAGTAGTGACTTACATTTCTTAAAATTATTTTACTGCATTTTCCAGCACTGTTTATTGAGGGGTTTTTTTTTTTGGTACTGGAGATCAAACTCATGAACTTGTGCTTGCCACTGAGCTAAATCTCCAGCCCCTATTTTGCTTCATTTTTGGAAGATAATTTCTGTAGCTATAGAATTCTAGGTTGATATTTTTCTTTCCATATTTAAATAACAGGTCTACTTTCCTGGCTTGTATTATTTTTGATGAGACTTCTATCAATCTTGAATATCTTTCACAGTTTATTAGTAGAGCTTATAAATTTCAATATCGTTACTAATTTTATGATGCATTATATAGTAGTCCTTTTATATTGATTAGGTATAATACTGTTTGACATGCCTAGTAAATTTTGATTGTTAGTCATTATGAACCACTTTTGGTTCATGATGTTTGTCATTATGTCATTGCTTGATGCTAGATTTTTAAAACTATCATTATTATTCCCTTATACAATTTTGACCTTTATTTTTGATTGCAGCTCAGCTGTTTGAAAACAATTTGTTCTTTTGGAGTCTTGCTTTTCAACTTTGCTGGGTTGGCCATGAGCAGCCTTTAGTTCTAATTGTTCTCCACCACTGAGACTGCACTATTGTAATTATTCAATTTAATGTCCCATGTATTGTGAAGTGTCTCCATTTTAAGTGTTGGCAGCATGCGGTATTCCTACACCTGTGTTTCTGCGAGAATCATTCTGCTCGCTCCTAGTAGTTTTTTTCCTGGTCAGTGGTCATGGCTACATAGGTAACTAAAGATTTAAAGGAAAAGTCTCCACAGTTCCTCAAAGTCAGTCTCAATCTGATTTTCCTTCTCCCATCCTCAGTCTGTCTCCAGCTCTCATCTTTCCTAAACTCTGTCCTACAAATTATAGCTGTTTATTGACCTTGGTGTTTCTGAGCTCTATCTTGGCAACTAAGTGAGATCACCAGGCCCTATTTGGGATCTCTGCACTGTGACCTGGACACTTTCTCTGGTTAGTACTCGAGGGATAGCATAGCTCATCTCATTTGTTTGTCTTTACTGTGTACTTATTGCCTTAAGCTGTCTGTTGTCCAGTGTCTTGAGAACTATTGTTTCATGTATTTTACTCAGCTGTTCATGTTTAAGGCCAGAGAATAAATCCAGGCCTTGTTACTGTATCATACACAGAAGTGAAAATTTTCACATTGAATATTGTGAAACAACAGTTGTCCATCTGCTTCCTCATCTACCTGCATCTTGGGTAATTTATGTGTTGATTTTCTAAGCGTACAATATATGCATACAGATAGAGACCAAGCTTGATTTTATTTTTAATATATATATATATGAAATATATGAATTAATATCTGTATGCAATTTGTGCTTTCTAATGTTATGCCATATCTGTATTTGGTAATATACAAGATTTAAGTCCCTAGATGAACTCAAACTTCCATTGCTGTTCTATCCTAATGACACCTTGGAAACCTTTCTATACTGGAATTCTCAACACATTTGACTATAGCACATCACTGTTACTGTTTTTTGTAAAATTGTTATTTTCTTAAGATTTTTTTGTAAAATTGAGATTACAATATAAAGACCTTATAACAGGTTTTTTTTTTTTTTTTTAAATTACTAGTACATGTTTGTGGTACATAATAGTTGCATTTCCTTGTGGGGAATTGGTAGATGTAGATAATATAGTTTAATTCTTTTTTTTTTTATTCCCTTTTATTTCCCTTCTTCTTCTGGTCTATCTTTTGATTCTCTTCTCTTTCTGCTTTTTTTTGGGTATATTTTTGCAGTAATAGTTTTTATGTACTAAAATTATGTTTTGCTCTAGTTCCTGTTCTAATGTAATAAGACTGCAAATAATTGCCTTTATTTCAGAGAAATAGCTAAGGAATTCATGGAAGCTTATAAGTGTGTAGATTATTATAACTTAAAAAGAAACTTTAGAAAATGCAGGATAAGCACATCTTTGGAGACTCATAATTCTATGTGAATCAACCAAGATGAAATAACTACTATATTTGGGGATAATTTGAGAAATTAAGCATTTACTTGCTCTTACTTTAGCTGACTTAAAAAACTAAAACCATATATATCATATATATCATATACATATGAAATATATCTATATCAATATATATCTGTATATCATATATATGATATACAGACATATATATATCATATATATAATTTTATATATATGATATATATATAAAATCAGTCAATCAGTTTGATTTTTATACCATTGTCCACTTATTATGGGTCTTGAGAATCTGCCTAGCTGATTTGGCCAAAGAGATCAAGCAAGGCACTTCGTGGGTTGTTCGTACCCTGTACTTAATGTTGAAAACACAGATACAGTCACTGCCCTGGCCTTTATTCTGCTGTATGGTTTCTTCGAGTCTCTGAGTCAGCTTTCTATGCCCCATTTCATCTTGAAGACCATGTGAATTAACTATCTGAAAATGCTTCGAATACAACTGATCCAGAGTAAGATACTATCACTCTTTTCTTAAAATAGTTTAGGAAACAAGTCACTTAAAATATTCTTTTCTGAGAACTATTTATGGAATGCATTTGTAACTGTTCAGTTATGATCATTAAATTAGACCACAAAACGGTGTTTTAGTTACTTGTCTGGTTTGGGTACCAACAAAGGAATGAAAAATGGAATTATAATATGGGACTTGTCTTAATCAAGTTTACCCAGTAGATGGGGATACATTTCTGTTATTAGCTAGTATATGTTCACTTTCAGCCTTCTTATTGAGAAAACAGTTATAAAAACACAAAAGCATTGCATTTCCTGTAAGACTTTGTAGGCTTAATAATTTTAATTTTAAAAATAAAATTAATATATTTAAATAATTTGGAATTCTACAGGCTAGAATTAATGATTTATTATTGCAATAAACTGTTGCAACTGAAAACCCTGTTCTAAAGTTACCAAGTTAGCACTCTTGTTCAATTATTAAATAATCTTAAAATTATTTTTATATTCAGTATTTTTATTCTATAAATTTTAATGAAAACAGTTTTTCTCAATTATTATTTTGTAAAAATTAATTCTTCACAGATGTTTAAGACTCAGAGCAAAAAATAAAACATGTTCAAGTGGAGCAGGTTAGCTTGGACCTTTGTGGATGTAAAGTATTGATAATTTGTTTTGTTTTTTAAGATATTTCAAGGAAACAAAGATTATCACCAGGATGTGCGTAATAACTTTTTGCCACCAATTATTGCACGTTTTATTAGAGTGCACCCTACCCAGTGGCAGCAGAAAATTGCCATGAAAGTGGAACTGCTTGGCTGTCAGTTTATTCCTAAAGGTAAAAATACAATGTGCTTAACATGTTATTTCAATATATTATTAATTTTTACATATAGTTCTAAAATTTGACGCATAATAATTATGTTACTATTACTACACATAGGCAATATATTTATGTGAGATTTCATCCCGTGCATACAACACGTAATGATCACATCAGGCAGGCTGACATATGTGTCATCTCAGATATGTATTATTTCTTTGTGTTGAGAGCATTAAAAAAAATCCTTATTACTAGGGAGATAGATGGGTTTTGCTATTCTCAAGAGAAAGTGATTAGTAAAATGTGAGTGCTTTTGTTTTTAATTACAGTATTTGTATAGGAATTTTTAAAAGTACATAATTACCATATTAAAAAGTTACATATCAAAATCATTACCAAAATTACAAGTGAAACAAGTAGCATCATTCTTGTGAGATAATATATTGATATAGCTTTTCAATTCTAGATTCAATTTTAATAAGATTTAATGAGGTCTCATGTACTATAACATAAGCACTGAAGATTAGAACCATAACTGAGGCCTGGGCTGAATTAACTAAAAGTGGGAATAAGTTCTTACAGTATTTTACAATAGTTTAATATTATTTTATTGCTGTACCCCCCAAAACTGCTGCAGTACCTTCTATGTCCTTTGTTTCTCATAATTACTGTGTTAATTAAATAATGTTAAATTGTGATAACACCTATATAGTGTTAGATTTTGACATTGTTCTGCTCCTTAATATTCTCCTGTGTAGGATTATTTTTAGATGATTTAATTATTTAAATACTGAAAAATGTCCTTATATTTGTATACTTAATGCTGAGTATAATATTTATACTTCTGATACATTCTCTCTGAGATTTAAAATCACTCTTCAAAATTACTTTAGGAAGTGTTGAAGACATTTAATAATATTACTATATTTTACTATGATTTGTTAAAAGCAAATGTATTAAATTTTCTGAACTGTTTTTCAAGGTCGCCCTCCAAAACTTACTCAACCTCCACCGCCTCCGAAAAACGACATTAAAAACACCACAGCCCCACCCAAAGTAGCCAAAGGTATGTCTGCTTCTAATGTGAGAATTTGATAGTGCTTGAATTTGTGCTTTAATTTTCCATACATATATTTAAACATTAACAAATAAATTAATCGTAATTATCTTAATCATTTAATTATCTTTTTGTTTTTCGGTACTGGGAATCGAACTCACCACTTTACTCTTGCCCAGCAGGTGCTTGTGCCACTGAGCTAAATCCCCAGCCCCTTTCATTTAATTATCTTAATCATTTAAATGAATTTACCTTAAGTTTACCTTAAGTTACCTAAGTTTGAAAATTGTTTTTAAAACTTTTTTCAAGGTCGTGCCCCAAAATATACTCAACCATTACAGCCTCGCAGTAGTAATGAATTTCCTGTACACACAGAACAAACAACTATCACTCCTGATATCAAAAATACAACCATAACTCCAAATGTAACCAAAGGTATGCACATGATAAAATGAATACCTTGTACATTGTAGTGTTTGTTTTTAACAAGTGTTTTCAGGGTCATTTCCAGCTTGAGCTCTTGGTTTCTTTCCCTGCATATGTAGTTTTTTTAAGTCTAACAGAAATCTAATGTGCTATTTTAGAGAAGAGACTGGCTGCTCTAATCTATGTTCTATTCTGTGGTGCCATGTACAATTGCTGTTTAAATATTTAGAGATAGCTACTGTTTTATAGCCTTTCTCTTTTCTTATTTTCCCCTTTTAGCTAAATATATTGAGTATTAGGCTTAGAAATACGGTATTTCTAGAAATCATTAAACTAAGCACGTTTTTTGCCCTAGACATGTATTAATTTGCTGATAAAGAACTTGATGGCAAAGAGGGAGAAACAAAAACAAAACTGTTGGATGAAAACTAAATACTTTCTAAAAAAGTACTTTAAGTTAACATACTCACAAAAAATTTGTCATGTCTTTTTCAGGGTTTACAAATCACTGTAATTTACTTTCAAATTGTGTTATCAGTGAGAAGTGTGTTATCAAATGTACAAAATATAGTTCTTTTTACTAATTGTTAAAAAAATTTCAGTTGAATTCAAGGAAAAAAACTGTCAGTGTCATAGTAGAGTTAGTATCAGTGCGAACAGATTAAAAAGCATACTGATTTTCAGAAATAGTTCAGAGAAGTGAAAGCAATTCAGAGTAACCAGTGCCACATGGAACTTCAATCATTCTATTTTCTAAAAATTGGCCTAGATTCAGATAACTTTCTTTGGCATTCCACATGCCAGTTTCTTTCCTATCTTTTGAGGTGTTTTAACAAAGACGACTTTCATACTTGTGCTTCAGGAAAAGTTAGATACAAGCAAAAAATCTGAGGCAAGAAGTCTCAACATCTCCCAAAGAGCTTCTTCCCATTTGTAGAAGACAAATGTGTTTAGGCCAAATCCCAATCCACAGGCCTGAATGACGAAGAGTTACTTACAGTATTGTTCTGTGTTCATAGAATATCAAAATCTCAGGGTTAAATCTTTCAGAACAGGTAACAGAGAATGGGGTGGTCTTCTCATTGAAGTCTCCTGCCTTCTTTACTTTGAGATGATGATGGATAGATTTATTACTATTTAAAACCTTAAGGGATACTCTTAAGGCCTCTGATACAGTCATACTACATTCAACTAACCCTGACTGTTTTCTCCAGTTTCATACATTTAAAAAAAAAACACATTTATTTTTCTGAATTGAGTCTTTCCTAGACTGAATCATAATTTTTTTAAAAGAGAATTTTAGATACAAAAAGATACAAAATTTCAAAACATGGTAGGAAAATAACAATGGTTATTATAATGCATATTGTGGTTCAAAATAATTGCTCAGATTACTGGATATAGGCATGCAAAATTGATCAAACAATGTAAGCACTAACTGTTTTTTTCAGCGAGTAGAACAATTAGCTTAGCTTTTCGTGTGTGTGTGTGTGTGTGTGTATTTCTTCCTTTTCTCCTTTCTCCCATCCCAGTTGTTCTTTCTCTTTGAACAATTTCTTTCCCTTTCACAATATCTATTGTACCTTTGGCTCTTATTTACTCTTTTCAGTTTCTTAGACAATACGATGTTTACACATACAAGTCTGATTTATTTCACTTATGAGTATGCTCTTGAGTTGCATTCGTTTACCGATAAAAGCCTTGAGTAATTCTTGTTTTACGCACTTCACCTTCTCTATTTTTACATCCAGACCAAGAATGATTTCAGGGAGAAAGTCTTGTTCATGGTCCAGCATGTGCTGGCAATCTTTCAGAATTTCACTAGTGAACTCTTCTGTTTGTTCTCAACCAAAACTATTTTTTTTAGCATTCTCCATATTTTTTCAAATATTTGACTGAGAGATCTTTACTCATTCTCATCAGTTACTTCTCCAGCTTTGCAAAAAAGTAGAAACCATTGGAAGGGAATTTCCTTCTTAAGGCAAGAGACTTACTTGTATCCACTGTTCACTGCTTTGATCAACGGGATTTCTTGTGCTGCCCAAAAGCAATCATTTTGTCTTGTGTCCTAACACCCACCCATTGGCTTCTCAGAGCCCTACCATTATTGATTATGCTGTCCCATCCCTCGGTCATCAGCCTCTTCCTCTCTTTTGGATACAGTGTGAAAGGAGTAAAGAAGATGCTACAGTTAGACTCATGCAGTATATGGGATATAGCCCCAAGTGCATATCAGCAGTTGCCACTATTGTCATCTTCATGGCTAGGAGGGGATTGAGGGATTAACGAAGAAGCTAACATTTCAAGGAACCCTTGGTCATTTCACTTTTTGTACCAGGGCCCAGGATTCTTTGTGTGTGAGATAAAGATACTAAATTTTCTCTTAAGTTCCTGCCAGCTCTAGTAGTTCTTGGTTTCTGACTTGTTGGTAGATACTTTCTTAGTAAGTTTTATTCTGCTTCACTGTTGTTACCTTCCTATACCTATAAATATTTTCCTGTTATGTTATAACACAATTTTCAAGTGCTAAATTATATTCTGCTGTTAGGTGGATACCATGATTTACTTATTCCGTCTCATCATTGGGTAGTCAGATTGTTTCTTAATTTTTCACTGTTACACAGAAATAGAAATGAACATCTCCTTAATTTTATCCCAAGAATAAATTCTAGCTGTAGAATTACCAACTGTTGTAAGTTGTTATACATATTTCCCCAAAATGCCAATCAGAAAAATATGTTTCCTGGCATCTTCTTCAACAATTAGTTCTTTTAAATATTTGTCAAGTTGATAAGAATAGTCTTTTGTTTTTATTTTAACTTATATTTATTGATTAGTAATGAGATGAATATATTTAATGCTTACTTGTATTTTTTAATGTATTGCTAATTGATCTCCACTGATTTTTTTCTGTTGTTTGCTTTTGACTTGTAGAGCCCTATATGAATTCTTCATATTACTGTACATGCAGAAAATTCACTTTTCCTGCTTATAGTTTCTTTGAGTTTTATTTTGGTGATTTAAAACTTAATAAAAATTTTAAATATATACAAAGATGGAATAATTAGTGTATCTATGAAACTGTCTGCATTTGGTAACTTATGCCTGGTCTTGTTTTATAAATGATACATAAGCTATTTGTTGATACAGGAAGTGTTAAGCAATGATGTAGCTAATTTTTTTCAGACTTTTTCCTCATTTCTGCCTTTTGTGTTAATGTGATTTTTAAATTTTTTAAAAATTTTATGCTTTTGATGTTAATGAGGTTTTTTAATTTTTAAAATTTTTATAATTTTAGATGTAGCACTGGCTGCTGTTCTTGTCCCTGTGCTAGTCATGGTCCTCACTACTCTTATCCTAATATTAGTATGTGCTTGGCATTGGAGAAACAGGTTAGTACAGAGGTAGTTCACCTCATTGGTCCTGGGGGTCAAAGGGTGCGTTCCACTGTAAAACAGAAACTAAATATAGAAAATATATTCAGTACAGTTTACTCATTTGAGAATGAGAGTCGTTAGAATAAAAATTACATGTGTTTCTTCTTAATCCCATTAAAACTAGTAAGGTCAGTTCTCAGTTACTTACTTAGTGCCTCTATTGTATTATGTTCCGCATTATATATTATGAATCTTTGCAGTAATAGGATACGTCTAATATAATAGGTATTTAGTAATTTTTACTGAAGAGACTAATTCATTTCTCCAAACTGATGAGTAGAGTTTCCTGACACAAAATAATGAACTATCCTGTGGTTTGATGAATTAATTATACGTGAAGCAATGAAGAGAACCATTCCGATTTATTTGAAACCTTTTCTTCAGGAAAGGAGAATCCTCATATTTCACCTAAAGGAGTTGGGGTTTGCCTAGATAGAGGAAGGCAGACAGATTTCTTAGACTGTTGGAGGTATTAGAAGATACTGTAAATGTGGTGATGTCTAAACAACAAACCTTTATTTCTCATAGTTTTAGAGACCTTGAGGCACTGGCAGATTCACTGGGCAGTGAGGGCCCCTTTTCTAGTGCAAAGAGCACCTTCTTGTTCTGTCCTCACATGGCGAGGGAGGGACAAGCAGGTTCCTTCAGGCTTCTTTTCCAAGAGTATCATCTCATTCAGATCTTTCACTTCAACACTTAACTGCCTCACAGAGGTCCCACCTCCTAATGCCATCATCACCTTAAAGGGTGTGAGAATTTAAATATAAGAATTTGGAAAGACAGACATTTAGAGGATTATAACAGAGAATAGCCCAAATTGAGGGAGTTGCCTGAGTAAAAAGACAGAAATGGGATGTAGACAGAATAATGAGTTATTCTATGAGGTTGGCACGAGGGAGTCCAGCAACAATAGAAATATAGTCTGAGCCTGAAGAAGGATAGCCTCTCTGGAAGCCTTTATTCTGTGGCTGGGGCAATCATTGAATATTAAGCACATATGATTGTAGAAGGTAGTGTTAAGATTTATAAATGTTGAATTGGATTACCTGAAGAAAAAAAGTCACAGAAATGAGTTGGGAAACTAGTGTGGCAGAAATGTGACATAACTCTGGGAAAGGAAGAAGAGATGGAGGGGGAGATGTTTCATAGCAGTGTCAAAAGGATGCATGATTGATTGTCTACTAAAGAAGAAGGAAGGATCTGGGGTGGTCTATCACTTACTTACAGCTTGTGCAGTTAGTAGTGATGTCATAATTTTGAGATAACAGCAGGAGGGGACAGGCTTGGTAGAGAAAAAAGATGGTTTTATTTATTCAATCATTCAACAGATATTTGAATACTTAGCTGCTACTCTGTGCCAAGTAGTGAACCATATGCTAAGGAGTCCAGTAGTAAACCTCAAAGCTTATAGATCAGGAAAGTGTACAGTGTAGATAACTGTCTGGTTTGGCATGTAGTGAAAAATTTGCCACAGGGGAGCTAGTGAGGCAGATGGAGCTCAGCTTCATGGTGTTGGGAAGACTGAACAGAGAGCCAGTAAGTTGGTATGAGGATAATAGAGGAAGAGAAGGAAAGGGCTTCAGAAAAGGATGGAGGAAAATGTGTGATGTGCACAGTGAACTGAACAATAATGGTAAGGATGAGGCCAGCCATGTAACTTGCCTGATGTCACTGGCCGGTAAGTAGCAGAGTAGTTTTGGGCTAGGTTTCCCAGCTCATGCTTTTGTCCACTGCTGTCCATGAAGGTATAATACATAAATAAATGTGACCAATTTTGATGAAAACAGACCTGAGAGTGAGGGTAGGAGAGAGGAATTTTTGAGAGGGAGGCAGAAGTTAGGTCTTGAAATCACTTTGGCATAGTGTATACAAGACCTTTGAATATTCAGATCCCCAAAAAGAGTAGTAATACATGTCTAATATTCATGACAGGTGGGCTGAGCTGGGGAATTGGACCAAGAATGAAGTTGAAATTTGTGGTTATTAGCTTGTCAACAAAGAGTAAAGGAGCAAGTACCATCAAGGGGCTGTGGAGAATAGGAAGGAAGAGAAATAATGAAAACAAATGAAACTTACTGAATCCTTAACCCACACCAACTACTGTTTTAAGTACTTACTTGTAATGAATGAATAACTTGAAGCCTTTTCACTTGAGATTTAATATTTAAAATCCTTTGTACTCAACCTTTAATATTCAGACTATTAAGTTTTTGCCCTAGCTATGTAGACTATAACTTTCGTTTAGAGAACATCAGTTTTAAAAAAAATCTTAGGGTAACTAGAGCAGTGGTCATCAACCTTTTCAGGTACCATTGTGGTAGAAGACAGATTTTTTTATGCCTGGGCAGGGGTTGCTTTGCTGGCGGTGTGTGCTTCCAGATGATTCTGACAGAGGCAGTGTTCAGGTGGCTTGGTTACTTGCCACATCAACTCCTATGGTGCATTATTTTAACATAATGAAATAATTTAAATACAGTCAAGCATTAAGATGAGGTTTTTCATATCAATAATAAAAACATAGCCTTACATTAGAAAAGAATGTTTTCGGTAGGAAAAAATAAATGGCTTGAACTCTTCATAAAAGCCAAATTTATGATCTTGAGCAAATAGTATAACCCTCACTTATAGACAAAAATACTTTGTGCTTTCTCACTAGCCTGAAAAGTATTAATTTTAGTTAGATTTACACAACTGAATCAGAAAGTGTTGTTTTGTTTTGTTTTGTTTTGTTTTGTTTTGTTTTGTGTTTTTGGTAAAAGCTTCTTAACAGTAATTCTTCACAGTGGGAGAGATTTTTCCTGGGGAGAACAAATTAGAATTCTTATAGGGGGACTGGTGAGAGTCCTTTTTGTTGTACTGGTGGCTCTTAATTTTCCAAAGGTGCTATGGTGCCTCCCAGGCCCTGAGAACCATTTTCCTCCCTCTGCCACTTGTTGCTGTTAGTGATAGTTAATGCTCACACTGAAATACGAAGGGAATGACATCTGTGCAATTTAGGGTAAGAGATACTTTCAATTGCTCTTGGACAAAGAAACATGGAGAAAAAAAGCAGAAAGTTAGAAAAAAGAACAGAAAAAATTAGTTTTTTTAGTGTGAATTTTGTGAATAGAGTGATGTGTGAGATTTGCATTTGAGTCCAGAACAAGTCTAACATAATGTGTCCATGTTAACCCACCTGTCAGGGTTGAGTCTTTGTTTTTTAATCTATAGACTTGCCCTTGTTTATTTTCTTTATCACTTTCCTGTGGATCATAGGTGGGTAACAAGATAAATTTGTTGAGAGCCAGAATTTAGAAGCTTGACCAGTGGCAACACTAAAAGTTAAATGAAGTAGAGGACTCATCTGGGTAGATCAGCAAGTAAAAATGTGTGTTCTTGGCTAATTTTTAACTCAGGTGTTGTGCTGCAGTTTCAGAGGTTTCTTACCTGAGAATGTACTGTTTGTTAACATTTCTTTCTATATTTTGCAGAAAGAAAAAAACTGAAGGCACCTATGACTTACCTAGCTGGGACCGGGCAGGTAACTCCTGTGAACTTTACATCTCTTTTCTTTTGAGGGAAATCCTCCTACTGTAGGTGGCAGTAGTGCAAGAGGAACGCATTCTCCAGCCCACGCAACTCCCCTACACTGACAGAAAAGTGGCATGCTCTTCTCGCTATTTTTACTCTTCTGCACAATCTCTTCTAGTTAATCAGTAATGAAGTAGAAGGTGAAAGTTTCTCATGAAACATGCTGTTCTTTTTATTGTGGAATGCTTGTCTGGTTTGTCCTGTGGGTCTTCCTCTTAAGGAGACCAGGTTTCTATGTGATCTGTGTGAGTGCTCAGTGAGAAACAAAGGGATGGCATAGGTTTGTGTCACACTGCTGTGGCTGCTCACTAGGTGGAGGGTAAGAGTGTACGAGGTCTGCCATCTCTGCAGTGAGGATTCGTCATATTTTGAATTGCTGCAGTTAACACTAGACACCCGTTGATGGTGCCCTCCTTTTTAGGTGTCAGCGCTAGCGCAAGAGTACTAGGACAGCTGGAGCAGATCACAGGGCTGTTGGTTCCCCAGGGTGGATCTTGGAAAGTATTGACAAAAACTTATGAAAAACCATGCTTACAATAAACACTTGGCCTGACTGCATATAACAGCAGTGATTTGCTTCTGCATATACGTTTGATAGAGATTTTTACTATGTTCTGCCCTCCACTGGATATTCTATCAAAGCAGAAATACTATTGAATATGAAGGGTAGTATGAAGATGACTTGTTATACAAATAAATGGTCTCTTTGGCTTATGCTCACAATGAAGGTTGGTGGAAAGGAATGAAGCAGTTTCTCCCTGCCAAATCAGTAGAACATGAGGAAACCCCAGTTCGCTACAGCAGTAGTGAAGTTAATCATTTGACTCCAAGAGAAGTCACCACAGTGCTACAAACTGACTCTGCAGGTAAATATGTGGTGGCTTTTGGACACCAGGTAGAGGAAAAGACTGCTTATGTTTGCTGTAAACTGCTTTGGGGTTAGCAGTATCTTTTGATATTTTTCATATGTTAAAGAGGAATTATTTTTTGAAGGTAAACTTTTCATTTTTCCAAGGTAGATTTTTGAGAAAATCATTTCTATGTCCTAGATTCTGTTCACAGAATGGGGCCATTTATTTCTAAAGGCTTTGGGCATTTTGTATGTTAAAGTGTTTTTGTCAACAGTAGTAAGAGGAGAGCAAGGCAGACGAAACCTTATGATACCCTGTTATCCCAGTATATTCATTTAAAACATTCATTTAAAATTCATTTAAAACATTTTCTTATATGTGAAAAGGAAAAAATACATATATACTATTTTCCAAAACTAATACTTATTCTAGTAATGAAATATTTCTTTTCCAGTGAAGTACTTTCTGTAAATCTAAAGAACATGTACAAACACTATGCAAAGTTACATGAATAAAGCTTTCTGGTTTGTTACTCTAAGATACTAGAAAACATCTTTAATTTTAAAATTAGTTCATAGGTCTGCATTGATTGCAACAGTAGTGCCATAAGTAAGTGTTTGCTTTAGGTGCAACTTGCAGCTGCCACCTTAAGTTATGAAATTGCTGTATTAGTAAGGTGGTATTTTATTTGTGTTTTGTGACATCTACAGAGTATGCACAACCCCTTGTGGGAGGAATTGTGGGTACACTTCATCAGAGATCTACCTTTAAACCAGAAGAAGGAAAAGAAGCAAGCTATGCAGACCTGGATCTTTACAACTCTCCAGTGCAGGAAGTTTATCATGCTTATGCTGAACCACTCCCAATCACGGGGCCTGAATATGCAACCCCAATTGTCATGGACATGTCAGGACGCCCCACAGCTTCAGTTGGTCTGCCATCTACATCTACTTTCAAAGCTGCAGGGAACCAACCTCCCCCTTTAGTGGGAACTTACAACACACTTCTCTCCAGGACTGACAGCTGCTCCTCAGCCCGAGCCCAGTACGATACCCCTAAAGGTGGGAAACCAGGTCCAGGTGCTCCAGAAGAACTGGTGTATCAGGTGCCACAGAGCACACAGGAAGTATCAGGAGCAAGAAGGGATGGGGAGTATGATGTTTTTAAAGAAATCCTTTGAAGATGCTGCTGCTTTTTTACAAAGCATCAGTTTAAAGCACATGGCCTTTAACAAAAAATTATTAGTGGTAGTAATATATAAAATGTCTTACATATCTGTCACAGAAGTGGTTGGGAAAATGTGGCCAAGGTACAGGAAACTACTTATCTTGCTATCTTGCTTTAAAGGTGTTACTATGGCACAGTTACTACTTGCCTGTTAAATTTTCAACTTGTTTATTACTACTGTAAAACACTATTTTTAATACAGAAAAAGATCCCTATAATGCACTTCAAAGAAACTGAAAATCACTGAGAGTATTTATTACCAATGCTGCAGGTACATTAATGAACTTGAGTTGGTTCTATAAGCCTGATGGGCAATTCCTATGGTACTGTTCTTGAAATATCTAATGGCTTGAAATTTTCCTTTTGTGGAAGGTGGGTACTATTATGTTTGCCTCCTTTTCTATTCCTGTATTGCACCCTGGACTTTAAATAGTGATATAGCATTGTTTTCATTGTAGCCATACACACTTCTCTGTCTTAAGAAGATTGGTGGCTAGGAAGCTGACTGATAGTGAGGTGGGTTACTAACTCGTCACTTGCTGACACTCTGAGAGCTTTAACACTTTATGGTAGAGGACCTGGTCTCCACCGTGCTCCTTCCAACTGGGACCCTTCATGGCTGGCCCCATTCCTGTTCATAAAATGGTTGCGGTTTTTTTTTTTTTTTTTGGTAATTAATGATTGTTTTATCAATCTCATGAGGTCAGATCCTCTGATATCTTTAAGTATACTTCGTGAAAATAGGAAAAGGAATTTAAAATTTAGAAAAGCTATAAGAAGATTCTTTCTGTACACTCAGAAGTAATATAAATTACCTTGAAAACCAAAAAAGTGACCAGAGTTGTCCTCTGGTTTTACACACACACACACACACACACACACACACACACACACACACACAGGCTCAAGGTGTTTTATGATTTTAGTCAAATAATTTTAATTTCAGTTTTCCTCAGTAAAAGTGTTGTAAAAAATAGAAACCCAGTGTGTATCCTGTGGTAGTGTGGTTGCCTCTTTTGTGTGTAGTAAGGGTTGTGAGTAGTTCTTTGTGTTACACCTAGGGAACAGATGTAATAGCATCCTAGCAAATGAAATTGATATCTTCCAGCAACTCTTAGTCACCATTTGTTCATGACCTGCCCAGAACCTGTTTTAGATGGGATGAATTAGAAGTCATATGTAATGTATTTATTATCCTGTAGTACAGAAACTATGTCTAAACATCTTAGACTGGCAAGACAACGTAAGTTCACTGTGTGATAAAAAAATATAAATTTGACATCCTCTCTTCCATGAATCTTAGCTGATAGACTTGATGTTAAAAAAAAAAGTACTTAAAATTTTTTTATTGTTAGTACATATTTGCAATACATAATGTTTACATTCCTTGTGTGGAGTTGGTTCAGGTACATATGAGAAAATCAAATTATAAATAAAGTGTAAAATAAAAGATAATAGTAAGTAAGGAGATAGATCTTTCTAAAATGTACTTGCCCTTTAGATTCTAGAGTTCTGATTTATGCCACCAGATTATTTTGTTGCCAGCATTCACTAAATTTGAATAAAGATGCACAGTATTCATTTTGCCTGCATCCATAAGTATATCGGTACTGTATTCTAAAAACTGCATCAAAAAAAGAATTATTTCTACAGCTTCCTTGCCTTCTCCTTCTAATATTTTTGTTTTATTCACAGTTTTTCTCTTTGTGTGTATGTGTGTGCTTTTCCTTTTTCAAACTTTGAGGCACAATTTCAGTCATTGAAAAATCAATGTATATTTTGTTTCAAGATATTTGACACAAAAAGCACAGCTGTTAAACTTTTATTAACCATATATGAATGTGTGAAGCACATGTATTAATGCAGCTTTCTCTTTTCAAGTGGGAACAGAGTAAACCAATTGCTTTACTGTTTCTAATTCATCCTTAGTACACAGAGAATATACTTTTTCTCAAGGCATGTACCTGTTTAAAGCTTTAAGAGATGTTTTCAATAATTTTCATTTTCCAAAGAAACTTGCTGTTTTGTGTAATTGTGTGATCTGATCACTTTTCGCTGAAGCTTGCTTTTTTTTGTGAGATGCAAATTTTCTGAAATGATCCCTATTTTAACACTAGATTCATATTGTCACTGTGTTGTCCTTGAACTACCAATGATTTTAATAAAATACCTAGTTTTTACTGTTTTTATATATTTTATTTTTCAGATGAAGAGCTGAGCCTGATCCAAGTATTTTTTGTTTTGTTTTGTACTTTCTAGTTGTTTTTTCATATTAGATTTTTTTTATTTCTTAATATATTTGTATGTCTGATATATGTCAAATATGATATATGTCAGACTATGCTTATACACACACATAGCCTTGGAGACAATCAAGTAACAACTGAAAATGTGAAGATGACCATTTTTTTAATAAAATTCCCTTGAATGTTTATTCTTTGCTTGAAACATTTAAGACTTTAGTCAGTGTGGTTTGGTTTATGGTTTTAGTTTTTTTTTTTTTTTCCTTTTCTTTTTTTTTCCCCCAACAATACAGTTACAGAAATAGAATCAGAAGTGATATGGCAAGTGTGGCCACTAGAGGTTTTATAAAATTACGCTGACTTGGGCTGTTACTGGGTTCTAAGAACTAGCACAGTTAATGATACCGTTATTTCTGCTTTACTTTTTTATTAAATGCCGTAAACCTAGGTAGATCCTATTACATGTGCCAGGTCTAGTCCAGCTATTTGTTTGTGTTTCACTGTTTGCACTTTGCATTTAACAGTGGGTTTACTCGCTGATGAAAGTGGGTCCAAGTAGAGAATTTATGCAGAATTAAAAGTACATTATGTATGCCTTTCTCCCCTCACCAGGGGTGAGGAGCAGAATATGAGCTTATTTAAAGAATATGGCCTCAAAGCTGTGGAGAGTGATAGAACCTGCACTTCTTTGCCTTGGTTGTTCTACATTGTCAACTGGGGAGGAAAGGGGACATCAGAAACACCATGTTCGATGATGACAAGAAAGAACAGTACATTATGTAGGACACTGAAAACTTTCTTTAACTCTACCAGGACAACTGACCAGTCTCTGCTTAGGAAAATAATTATTAGTTCTGCCTTTTGGTTTTGAACTTGAAGTCCCTAAACTGCAAAATCTAAGTAGGAGTTGGATGGTTATTGAAATACTTTTAGGTCAACTGTGGCACCAATTCTCATTTAATCCAATTTGTGACTAGTTTTTTTTTTTTTTTTTTTTGCTTTTATTTTTGTTTGTTTGTTGGCACTGGGAGTGGTGGAAACAGAACCATATGTATTGAAATACACACATTAGAAGTAAACGTGTTTGGGCATCAGTTATATTCTCCTAGAATGTACTTTTCTTACCTCGGCATGTACTGTAGTCACTCAGTATTTGTATATGTTGCTAGATTTACATTGTATAAATAGTGAGGTTTTAATGTATTCATGTTTTTAAAAATTGTGTATATGTGTCTTGCTCAGATTATTTGGCTTAAATAAACCAGCTTTGAAGTTTGTACATTTTTGTCATAAAATGCCAGTTTCTCAATTTCCAGTCCACATGTTTATGGCCTTTTTGTACATTGGACAATGCCACTTTGAGTTTTTCCTTCGACCCCCTCACCCACCCACACAACCAGGGTCAGCACCATCCTTTTTGGAATCTGATTTATCAGTTTCAGCAGCCAGTCAGCTGGCCATGACTATGTGGTATGAAAAACAAGTCTCACTGTACACATGTAGATCCTAGTCTGACACTTGCCTTGGTGATAAGAAGGTCAAATGAAACTGTGGCATACCTAGATAATTAATATCTCACCTGGGTTAAATCGTCTACTAGATTTTTGCCCCTCTACACTGCCTTCAGGTATTTCATTTTTCCTATTATTCCCTGAGCTGATATTTCATCCTTTATATGTTCTCTTTAAGGAAGTGATTGGTTGTCAGTGAACACCAATATTTCCCAGTAAAAAATGCATGAAAAACAGATTTTTCCTGAAAATACTAAGTTCAAAACCACCTTGACTTTTACAGGTTTATTTGCTTTGTCATCTTCCTTTCCTGTTTTTATTTCAAACTGAAACATTTACAGTTTAATGAATAAATTAATCCAGGCAAAAAAAAAATAATGCTTTAAGAATTTTTCTCCTTGAGCTCATACAGGTTAGTGTCTTTCTTTGCTTCTTGCTGAGATGAAATGCCCAACACCCAAAGTTAAAGGAGGAAAGGTTTATTTAGCTCAGTTTGTAGGTTTCAGTTCATAGTTGGCTGGCTCCAATCCAGGGTTGTATGGCAAAAGGGCACAGTGGAGTAGAAACAAGTCATGGCAGGCAGAAGACAAAGGAAGCAAGTGAGAAGCCTTTTCCCCTTATATCTAGGCTACCTGCTGTTAGGGCAGGAAGCACTCACTCTTAATCCTAGCACACTTAATCCCAGCATTGCACCACACAGTCTATATTCATTCCCTTCTGAAAAGCTGAGTGCATGAGGCTTTCGGGTGACATCTAGGCCCATAGCGTTTCCATTTCTTGTAATACTCTCTTCTATTGAGGTCATTTTTTGGTGAGTGTTTACAAATATTTTTACATCATTTGCCCATATGGAGAAGTCTATCCATGTACCTCTTCCCCAAATCTTTGCCACCAATTTTCCAGTCATGTGCCTTCGAAGTTCTTGACCATATGGCCAGACCACTGGCTACTGCTCATGCATCAGTACAGTCACACGACTGGTCATTTCTCCTTTCAGGCAAAATGTACTACCAGGCGCAGTGCCTAAAGTTCCACTGAAGATTTCCATTTACTACTGTCCATTTTGGGTGTAGGGGCTATAGTGCTGCAGCTGTGTACTTGCTGGTGGTGTCTGCATAACATGCAGAACTGTCTGTAAATCAGGCCCAGCCTTCTCTTCTTCTGACAGCTAACCATATGGTACACTCTGAGGACACAGGTGCATACTGGGGAACAAGGCAGGCCTGCAGGAGTAGAAGCCATGGGCATCTGGCCAACTTCATGTAACCTCCTTGTACCTTCTGGACCTGCTCTTGTTAAATCACTTATATACTGTTCCCATTTAATGATAGACAATTCCTGTACACATCCAATCTTATGCCTCAGTGGATTAGATAGTACCCAGGCTCAGGATAGGCAACACAGGTTACATGGTAACCTGGTGTTCCATAGTCAACTGTTCAGTTTACAGTACGACCCAGTGGTGGGCTAGGAACTCTTTTTCAAAGCAAGAGTAGGGGCCAAGGATATAGTTTGGTAGCACAATACCTGCCTGGCAAGTGCAAGATCCTGAATTCAATTCCCAGTTCCAAAAAAAAAAAAAAAAAAAGTGGTGGTCTACACATTACTTGTTCCAAAATTCTAAAGGTCTTCACTGCAATTCACCTATGGGGGTCTGTCAGAGACTCCAAACAGCATCCTTCTGCCAGTGATATTTCAAGTACCATTGGATCTGCATATGGCCCCAGTGGCAGAGCAGACTGCATAGCAATCTGGACCTCTTGCACAGCATTTTCTTATTTTGGGCCCCACTCAAAACTAGCAGCTTTGTGAGACACTTTGTAAATGAACCAGAGTAAAACATCCAGGTGAAGAAATGTGTTGCCTCCAAAATCCAAATGGACCGGAAGCCAAAAGCAGGAACATCTTTTACCTTAGAAGGGATATTTATACATACAGGGTTAGGGTTAGGGTTACAATTTGAATTAGGTCTCTGTTCATTTGCCCTTAAAATTTTTCAGTTATATAAATCTAGTAAAAATTTTGTAGGCTTCCTATTTCATTTTTGGGAGCACCAACAATACCACAGGTCTACACAGCAGACCATTCTGATAATTATTCTGCTTCTGCTGACTTATAAGTGCATGCTTCCTGTCTTTAGCAATTAAGTGCTAGCACTTTAACACTCCCAACGTCCAGTGAAATCCACTGCTCTTATATTTCCCAATTGAGTAACCGCAATCCCCACTCCCCTCACAAATCTGGTTTCTTAAGGTCTCAGTGAAAGGGTGCATTTGAAAAAGCTTTTGATAAGGTCCAACACTCATCCATCATAAGAACCTTACAGAGAATTGGAATAGAAGGTCTTTACCTCAATATGATAAAGGCCATCTATGACAAACCAACAGCCAGCATCATATTAAATGGTCAAAAACTGAAAGCCTTTACCTTAAAATCAGGCACAAGACAAGGATGTCCCCTATCACCGCTCCTATTCAACATAGTGCTGGAAATACTAGCCAGAGCAATAAGACAGAAAAGAGAAACAAAAGGAGTAAAGATAGGAAAAGAGGAAGTTAAATTACCATTATTTGCAGATGACATGATACTTTACATAGAAGACCTCCAAAACTCTATTGAAAGACTCCTAGATATAATAAATAAATTCAGCAAGGTAGCTGGATACAAAGTCAATACTCAAAAACCAATAGCATTCCTATACACTAACAACAAAAGTACTGAGAGAGAAATAAGAGAAACCACACCCTTCAAACTAGCATCCAAAAAAATAAAATACTTAGGAATTAATCTCACGAAAGAAAAAACAATACAGCGAAAATTATAATACCCTGAAAAAGGAAATCGAAGAGGACCTCAGAAAATGGGAAGACATCCCCTGTTCATGGATAGGAAAAACAAACATTGTGAAAATGGCCATTCTCCCAAAATTGCTATACAGATTCAGTGTAATCCCAATCAAAATACCACTAACATACCTCATAGATCTAGAGAACTCACTCCTAAAATTCATCTGGAACCAGAAGAGACCTAGAATAGCAAAGGCAGTTCTAAGCAGCAAAGGCAAGGCAGGAGGCATCACAATCCCTGACTTGAAATTATACTATGAAGCTACAGTAATAAAATCAACATGGTACTGGAATAAAAACAGACCTGAAGATCAGTGGAATAGATTGGAAGATACAATCACAACCACACACTCACTCAACCACCTTATCTTTGATAAAGAGGCCAAACATGCTTGTTAGAAGAACGACAGTCTCTTTAACAAATGGTGCTGGAAAAACTGGCTATCCATATGCAGAAAACTAAAACTAGACCCATGCCTATCACCATGTACTAAATTAAAATCTAAATGGATCAAAGATCTAAATATTAAAACAGAAACACTAAATCTTCTGGAAGACAAAGTGGGTAAAAATCTCAAAGATACAGGGGTAGGAAAAGAATTCATGAACAAGAATCAAACTACACGGGAAATACGTCCCAGAATCAATAACTGGGACCACATCTTATTAAAGAGTTTCTGCATGTCAAAAGAGATTTCCAGCAGAGTGAAAAGAAAACCCACAAATTGGGAAAAAAATCTTAATGGATTGTCCCTCAGACAAAGGACTTCTGTCTAGAACTTATAAAGAATTAAAAAAAAATCAGACCCTCAAAATTCAGAGACCCAATCCAAAAATGGGCATCTGAAATGAATACACAGTTCTCAGGTGAAGAAATACGAATGGCAAATAAATACATGAAAAAATGTTCATCATTAGTCATGAGAGGAATGCAAATTAAAACCACACTGAGATTCCATCTCACTCCACAAAGAATGGCCAAGATAGAAAACACTACCAACAAGTGTTGGAGAGGCTGTGGGGAAAAAGGAACTCTTCTACACTGTTGGTGGGAATGTAGACTGGTGGAACCATTGTGGAGGTCAGTCTGGAGATTCCTCAACAAGCTGGGTCTGGAGGTCCCATTTGACCCAGCTATTCCACTTCTAGGCATATTCCCAGAAGATCTGAGAACATCATACCACAGTGATATATGTGCACCCATGTTTATAGCAGCACAATTTGTAATAGCCAGATCCTGGAAACAACCTAAGTGCCCATCTACTGAGGAATGGATAAAAAAGTTGTGGTATTTCTATACAATGGAGTACTACTCAGCTATAAAGAATGATCACATTGAGATATTTATAAATAAATGGACACGACTTGAGACCATACTCATAAGTGAAATAAACCAAACTCACATGTGTAAATACTGTATAGTCTCCCTAGTATGAGAGTTGGTAAGAGTATATAGGATTTTATGGTAATCATGAGTCCCCATCTCATAGCTTTGAATCCTCTCAATGTTTTCATTCATCAGTTGGAATGGTTTTATCCTGTTTTGTTTGACTTTATTATATGTGATGTTATGAACAACTGTTTTGAAGAGAACAAAACATTATGACAGCTATTGCTGATTTAATACTGTCCTTCTTAGAAGTCCTACCAAGCTTCTATTCTTCTATTTCCATTGGTTCTATCATCACATTGTGTCTTATTGGGATTTGAATATGTGTGATAGTTTAAACAAAATTTTTTATTAAAAATGAGATGTTACAGTACCCATTGATCATTCTCTGTTATTCGGTTCAGAATGCCCTGTAATTCTTTCACTCTGAATGGCTTTATACTTTTTTGTTATGTTTGAGATTATTGTATTTGAAACTATGCTCAACTATAGCAGAGAAAGAAAAATTGTGATAGCTATTGTTAATGTCCGGTTGTTTTAATGTTAAGTATTGTGTTGCCTATGTTGTCCAGTTCCGATCTGCTCTGTACTGACCTCTTTTGTCTTATTTTCTTTAAAATAAAATGGGAAAAAAAAAAAAAAGAAAGGGTGCATTTTCTGGATTATCTCCATGTGAGGGATTAGGTTTAACATGGCAAATCCATGCTAGCATTCCCATTTCCCCAAACTTCTGAATCCCCTCATCAGTGGTAAACTAATGAATAGGAGGTGTCTCAACTCATTCACAGTGAGCCATCTTTTCATACTTCTCCCACCCAGCCAAGTATTAACAGCTTTCTTTATTCCAAGAGCTGCAACCTAGATTGATTCAATCTATTTTTGCCACCATTATCCCACACCCATTTGTTAAGTTTTTGATTTTTTAAAAATAATGTAAGTGACCAGACTTTAATAACTGAATTTATTTACTCATTCAGAATCGTATGTTTTGTGTATTTCCCTTAACTTAAAAAAGAAAAATAAAAGCAAAAAGCATGATCTTCCTTCTTCTGAATTATTACTAACCACATTCATGGTTTAATTAACTGTAGAGTGGGGAAACAATTAAAAACAGTATTACTTCCACAGCCAAGTGGTTACAGTTTGCTACATTAAGGTGTCATCATATGGCATGTCTCCACCTGCTATGTTTACATTGAATAAAATATACCTCTCCAAATGTCACATCATAGTCAAAATTGTGGTAAACGCTCCTTGCTTAGAAAATCACATTCTTTGAAAATTTTAAGATGAAATAACTGTAAGATGTTTTAAAAACACCTCAAAAACTTAAAAAATAATACAATCAACACTTATTTCCCTGATAACTAAACATTTCTTGTTTTTCATAAATATATTCACAGAAATTAAGCTGGTGGTTATGAATCACCAGGCAGCAACAGATTTCATATACATAATTATTTGACAAGTCCATCCGACATATTTAAAAATAAACTAAAAATTCCAGTATAAAAATAAAACTAATACTGTTAGCATAATCTTCTGAGTTTGTAAGGTCAATCTTCTGTCAAGTTGATTACAAAGTTTTTTTCTATAATGTCCTTCAAAAAGAGCTGTTCTGCAGTCACATTGTGATATGCATTCTAAAGAAGAAAAATAAAAAAGATTACCATCTGTGTCTCAGTCTCTGAATATTAACACAGCAACAAAATATTCTGCACCTTAAAAGTTTCATACTAAAAAATAAGTTCTATACTAAGCTCAAAAGTCACATGAATGCTGTTACCTTCCTAATGTCTTCCTTGCTTGTGTGAGTGCTTCCCCTAAAGCTTACTACATCCTCTTAAATTATCATTTAAAAGGTTTCTTCAGGCATCTTGAATTATAATATAAATCTAAAGATCAAAATTTTAAGGCCAACTGGAATTTTCATAAAATCTCTTGGAACTCATTTTAAAAAATAAATTGACCTAGGGATGAGAAACTACTGTAAAGCATAATTTCGCTTAAGGTATGTGTTTTGATTATTTTGGGTCCAGAGGCATAGCTCAATGATAGAGTGTTAGCCTAGTTTGTGCAAGGGTTTGGTTTAAGAGCCCAGGACCATAAAAATATAATAATTCTGTTCCATTGTTAGACACCCTATGTTTTCTTATAGCCTCTGATATTCTTTATGTGACTCCTGGAATACTATAAGCACTACAGGAAAAAGCAGGGCTGAGAATAAATGAGCTTTTCAAGGCACTCTTGAAACTACTCAAGTGTTTGTCTTACATTGAGGAGGAAGTGGGAGGTAGGAAGGAAAAAAGACAGCATTAAAATCCAGTCCAAGTTATATCACTTTCTCAGCTTATGCAGTCTTTTGGGATTAAAGGAACTGATTTAATGAAATGTAGTCATATACTTTACAGCAAATCATTTATATTTTAGTATTAAAATGTACAGATAATATTTAAGTCCTATCACTTGTGTACTAGTAACCTAATAATTAGAAATATAGGAAATTCTTTCACCGTTCTAGATTATCTTGTCTATTTAATTGAAAAAAAAAACACGAGAGTAATTATTAGAATAGCAGTACTTTTCATGAATTTGCATATCTCAAAACAGCAGATTTAAGTGTTTTACATTTAAATGGTGCACATGTGGTGTCCTCAATAAGACTTGGTCCTTAAGTGAGTGTGATGACAATTGATAATAACCGTAAAGCTTTCCCAAGGCTCTAAGGCCCACAAATATAGTAACTTGATCTTGGATTCGGGTCTTAGTAACAGCCCTCAGTAGCTCTGTAACACCTCCATGAAGCCCTCACACCTTCAAAGCTTTTCCTAAATAAAATGAGAGGGAAAGGAAAAATAACAGGCTTCCTGACAATTACGATTGAAGATTATGCCAAAGTAAATGTATATAACCTTAAGCGGTATGCATAATTACCTTATTCATCAAGGACATGGTGGCATTCCCATAGTAATGCAAAGGACTCTTAAGATCAGAAAAGTTGTATTTAAACCCAGCTAAATGAACTTCGTGACATATATGAAATGCCAGTGTGATGGCAATAATTCCTGTTGTTGGGTGTTTGGGTTTCTAGAAGGGAAACAAAATTTTTTTAAATCCAAGTGAATTACTTGTTTCAAGACATTTGATTGGTCTAGTTTTATAAAATGATTTCTGAACAATTAAGCAAATGAAAAATATTTAAACTCATACTCTAAGATGCAAAGCTCCAAACAGTATACCTGACACTGAAAAAATACAATCTATAACTGAAGTCTTAAAAAGTCTTTTCAAATAAAACTTAGCTGAAATATTAGTTTAGAAGACAACCATTAAAAGAAATGTTCATGGTCCTAGGTTCAAAGCCCAGTACAGGAACAAAAGAAAAAGGGAAGGAGACTAAAGGAAGAGAATATTGCTGTAATGTTTTTAAGAAACATGAATCAGGAACTTTATGGTAGAGCAAAGCTTGGACATTTTGATATGTATAAAATACTAGGACAACTTAATTTGATTGGTAACATAGCATTATGATTAAAAAGAAAGCCTTTTATAAGCCTTAAAATACCTAATTTTATTCCCTTAATAATTTAGCTCTAGAAAAGACTACGCAATTTTAATAAATACCTGACTATAAAATGATTCTAGAGAGGTACCTAACTATTACAACTTAAGTTGCATGAAGGTTTTTCAAAAGGGGGATAAAAGCAACTCCTTTGTCCCTTCATACATCCTGAAAATCTCTTGGCATGCAGAAGTGTTGATTTTCACTGGGAAACCATCTAAGACAACAGATATTTTAAGGTCAACAATTTGAGGATTCCGTGGAAATTACACATCATGATTTTTAAAGGCAGGGGCAGCACAATAATATCCAGTGAACTCCAAGTGGCAATCTTATCTAAGAACCTAACAGCCTTCAGTTTTTCCCCATAAGCTTTCCTTTATCCCATGAACTGCAACCCCATACAACCCCTTGCTATCTGCTAAAGAAAAAAGTTGGGTTGGGTTGAAAATCTAGGAATCATTAAACTCATGGATTCTATCACTTTTTCCTTCTCTTGCCTCTTTTCAGGCCTTTTACTTCATCTCTTCACTCCTCAGAGTCCTCTGCCCATAGTTACAAATAACCTTTTATATTTATCTTTAACTGTGCACCCATCACCCATAGAACTGCCTTTATAACCTGATGGATCCTAAAACCTGGTGAAACTTTTAATTTCCCAATCATACAGTACCTACAACTAAGCAGCAGAATACACCAAGAGAAAAATAAGCCTGCCTGGTCACATTGTAAACTTATGACCAAAGTCTCAAGTAGGTACTTACTATGTCCAGCAATAGGTTACACTTGCCAAACAAATTTCTGGCCCTACTCTCCAACATGAGAATTTTATAACTTTCCATCCTCTAACAGCCTTAATCTTCCTATTTTAAATTGACAACTCAATCCTTGCTTTTCTGTGAAAATGAAAGCAGTCAAAAAAGAGCTATATTGCCTTCCTGACTCCAAAACTACCATCGTAACAAGCATCTTTAGCTATATTTACAGTGCTCCCTCTTAATGGATGAGATAGCCCTTCTTGTGCCTATGGTCAATCCCTTCACTAACTACCATCTACCACTAATACCTACCATCAGTCTCTTCTCAACAGCTTTACTTCTACTTTCCACTTTCTCCCCTTGTCATAAAATTTTTCCTCTTGAATCAGTTCCTTCAGCACACAAAAAAATGAAACAAATTTCTTTGATTCTATGTCATTTTCTAACCTCTGCTCACTTCTTGAGAATTTAACGCCAATATTTCCTTATGTCTACAGAAGTCTTTTTAGACCACCTAATTGTTGTCACTCTTTCTTTTGCCTTCCTGTGATATTTTTAGCAGTGTGCTACAGTTTGGATTGTCCCCTAAATGTCTAAATGTAAAAACTGGGTCCTCAAGGTGGAATTATTGGGAGGTTCACCCTCAGAAGGGATTATGGGGCTCAGCTGTCTTCCTCTTTGTTTCCAGGCTTGATATGTGAGCATACACTGTATCATGCATAAGGATGTGCTGTCATGACCAGAGGCCCAAAGCAGGATGCCACTCAGTCTTAGACTTTAATTTCCAAACTGGAGCTAAATAAACTTTTTCTTAAGGAGCCTGTCCTCAGTATTTAATGGTAGTAACATGAAGCTTCCTAATACTGAATGTTACGGACAATTTTCCTGAGCCTAAAAGCTATGCACATATCCTGAAGCCAGTTCTGCCACTCTGAAAACAAACCTGCCCTCCAGCCCACTTAGATTTTCCTCACATAACCTTTATGATGAGCTTATAAGAGATAAGCCTCTTGGACAGGCACAAAGAGACCCCCTGAAGGCTGTGCAAGGGTAAAAGCCCTCTGCTTAAGATTATTTTCCTTGCAACACGAAAAACACAAAGATAGCCACATTTAATTTTGGGTGTAGACTTCAGATACTACCTCATAAGCCATGATTTATGTAGTTTTTGAAAATTCCAAGGGCCCTCTCTCCTACCTCAGCCAGATCTTTAGTTTGAAACCATGCCAAGATACATACATACTTGATTTTTGGGAAACACTTTTGGAAAATGAAGCAGATCATAAGCTGCTGTCCTGATAATGAAAGGATCTAATATTCTGATTTGATGAGGTTTATAGATCAAGTTTAAGGCTGGTTTCTTCCAAAAACCATTAGCGTTCTGAAATAAAGAATACAGAAAGTTATGGTTGTCTTTTGTGTTTGAAAGGGAAAAATACTGAATGTAAGCTAAAGGCAGATCAATTTTTGCCAACTTACTATTTTGCCACCAGTTAATAATTCCACCAGCCACTTTAAGTCAAGTGGCTTAAAAACAGTGAGTATCGCTGTAGCATTAGGATCATTGTGACTGGGATCTGAAAAAACAGATTCTGGATAAAAAAGTCGGAAGGTTGTCCTTCTCCCAACTTCCTCTTCATGTCCTAAAACAGGACCATTATTCATTCTGTGGGTAGTAAAACATGCAAGATATGTAGACCAAGTGGAGCATGAGCCATTTCCATCAAAGTTTTCAGTGGTTTCAGAATTGGATAAATAGCCATTTATTCTGTGTTCTGAAGCCACATGGCAAAAACCTCCTACACATAATGGCGAATGAAGTATTTCCTTTTCATGAAATTGCTGTTTGATCAAAGGAGAAACATTAATTTGTATCAGAAAACTAATATGGAGGCAATGATAATTCAGTCTCACTTCTAGGGAAAGTGACGACTAAATAAGAGATGGGAACGCAACCACAGAATACCAGAGTTAAAAGAGACCTGGGAGGACAACCACACAAGCCGTTAATTTGCAGTTAAGAAACCTGATGTGAAGAAAGATAGCTATTTGCCTATAGTCACATAATCCTGTAGCACATGGACATGTATCAAAGTGACAGGCAAGGCAAACCATTTAGGGTTATCAAAAATTATGCTCTGAAATGAAGACTTATCAAAATTGTGCTCTGAAATGAAGACTTATCAAAATTGTGCTCTGAAATGAAGTAACCATATAAAATTGCTGTATTTCATCTGAGCACAACTAGATGAGTATCTATTGCTAGAGGGAATCAAAGAACCACAAAGGGTCTACTGTTTAGCTCTGTGTATTCTCAGAGCCATGGTTAGACACACACTATTTATGCACATGCTATAAAGTCATGCTGTAAAAAAGCAATACTTTGTTTCCAAAACAGTGTCCCCTAGGAGGATAAAATACTGTTTCACCCTTTGTCACTGACCCTGTGTAATACAAGACAGTCTTAACATTCAAAATGACTTTCAAAACATTCCAGTAGTGTTTTCCTACCAAGGTTCTAAATCCGAGGTGGAAAACCTGTGGTGTGTATGCCGCAGCAGGCTGTTTGTTATCATTGAAAGTTCTAAAGCTTCATTGTTGCTCTAAATGATCAGATTTAGACATTTCTAGGTATAGAAATTTGTGAATGCTTCAAATATATTTTGTAATTTTGTAATATTATAGCTTCCTCAAAATCAGTAATAGGAAATAAGGTGATTGTGCTATGCAGAAACCAGTCTGTAGCACAGCAAAATCTGGAAACACTGCCAGATCATCCGAATATATTGCCCCAGTGTGACAGCACTCACACAAAAGGCTGTTCAAAGCTATGTTTAAGCATACCACGCTTAGACCTGATGATGACCTTCCTAAACCTTTCACTGAGAAAACAGAAAACATCCTTATTTTCCCACTACTACATCTAAAGGAATACTGTAAAGTAGCTGTAGCCACTTTTTTTTTTTTAAGAGTAGAAATATTTATTGAAAGAAAGCTTCTGTCTGAGAGAGAGAGACAGAAGGGGTCCCGAGCAGGTTGCCCTGGGCTCTGCTTTTCATTACAAAATATCAGTCACACCTGCTGGGCTTGGTAGCAAAGTATGTAATCCCAGTATGCTGGGAAGCTGAAACAGGAGGTTGGCAAGTTTCATCCCAACCTGAGCAACTCAGTAACTTAGTGAGACCCTTTTGCAAAATGAAAAGCAAAGAAAGGTCTGAAATGTGATAAGGTGTGAAAGCCATTCAATCCCCACTACCAAAAAATAAACAAAAAACTACACTGTGACTCCAATTTCCTGTCTCTTTATCGTATCAATCTCTCTATTCATTTTCACAGTTTAACAATATGGTTTAGCAGCTCCTCTCTTCATAAAACAAATAAATCCTTCCTTCTTTACATAATCATTTCCAACTATCTGCTCATTATTTAACTCCTTTTCTGAGCTAAATTTCTTAAAAGAGTT
>PVJX010015776.1:0-41786 GCA_004027295.1 Dolichotis patagonum
CCTTCATTGCTGTATTCCTAGAACTTAGAATAGTGTAAAAAAGTGGCTTAGTAAATATATCTTGAATGAATAAATAAACATTGTCTCACACTTTAGTACCTGGTGAGAGTTGAGATGTCTTTATTTTACACTTGAAATTGAAGCTGGGGCAAGTTAAGAATTTATTCAAAATTATCCAGCTAGTAAAGGATAGAGCCAGCATCCATGCCCAGGTGGGTCTGACTTCTAACTAGTTAATTTTTCTGCATTCAGCTGTTTGTCCTACCATTTGCATGTTTTTTGAACCTTAACAGTGTATTCATCTCTGTTGTGTCATACTTGTGAAACACTCTTGAATTTTGTACTGCATTTCCAGGAAAACATGAGCGCTTTGTTTCTGGTCTACCCCACTTCAAGGTTAGGGAGCTCAGTGATAGCAGAGGATGGGGTGGGGAAAACAGAGGAGGAGGGTATAGAAGGTAAGAAGCATGGTCAAGAAATTCTCCCAAGGAATCATTTTTTAAATGTATGTATAAGTTAAATATTTGCAGAACTCTTTTAAAAAATCTTCCCTCCCCAAGAGAATCTTTATGAGACTTTAAAACCTGTTCCCCTACTGACTCGCATTTTGTCTTGGTAAGCCATTGCTCATGCTAAGGTTATACAAACGTCACCACCAAGTGAGTGGAAATGCTTGACTCAGTTCTCTGGTTTGCTTTGGTGTTTCTGGTAAGTGGTGGCTTTTTTTTTTCTTTTTTTTTCTCTTAGTCTGTTATGTGCCTATTTACATAGCAATTATCTATTTCACGGATTTGAAAAAAGTCCTTCAGAAGAGGCGAGCAGCCTGTGTGGATGAAATCTCGGAAATGTCCTCTGCACATCTGTATTGTGGGATGGGGCTGGACTTAGAAGTGATTTCGAAGTTCTGCCTGCTGACTCTTGCGCACACTGTAATTTGAAATGAAATAGACTGATGTCACTTTGGCCTGAGCTGGAGAATGAGATACTCCATATAGTTATTTACACTCCAAAAAGTGTAAATAACTATAATTTATCCTTGGCTTTGCAACTTTTGTTAATTTATTTTAGCATCAAGAAAATTGACTCAACTTAACTTTGATTTAAAAAATACTCAGCTTTTTGGGGTAAAATATTCTATAATAAAATATTCAGTAAAATATTCAGAGCATATTCATTTTGATAACAAAGATTGATACTACAGAGCCAGAGCTGGAAAGTAAGTGCAGACACTTAAAAGGGAGTTCTGAGGCCTTTCTGCCTTCACCATACTGAGAAAAGTCCATGTTGCTTAGTGAACTTACGTGGGCTGTTTGTTAGTTATTTGTTTTGTACCAAGTGACCTCAGACTACTTGGTTTCTTGAGTTTATTTGGGTTTTAGAAATCATTTTTCTGGCATTTCTAGGAGCTGTTAGTGTTTGTTTCTGGATCCTCCCATGAGCCTTGCTGTTAGGAGAGAGACTCAGTGTCACCTGTTATGTTCCTCTTCTGTACCCCACCTCTGATTTTTATTTACTATTTCTGCTTATACCATGAGCTGGTTAACAAGTAACAAAGTCTATAAAAGTTAGATTTAAATTAATAGATTGTGGGAGATTTTTCAATAAACTACTACACAGTATTTTTAGGTGATAACAAAATTGATTCTAGCCACTGTGCTTGAAAATCAATCCTACTTAAATACACACAGACTTTTATCCTGGACTTTTTAGTAATGAATTCTCATTTACATCCTTGTTCCTAGCAGGATGTGGATGGCTGTGATCATTTCTTGTCATGTTTCATTTCTCTGCAGATATAACATTAAAATTTTTGTATGAATTCTTTCCTTTCTAAATCAAAGCCTATTTTATATATACATTTTATCTTACTTAGCATAATTTATATGTAAATTATTAATACTTTGAGGTGACATAGTATGTCTTCAAATTGTGCAAAATATGTCATATAATCTCATTTATTTAAATAACAGAAAATTCTGTGTAAATTAGTGAAAAGCAACATGTAGAGTGGGTAGAAATCCTGATGGTTTATTCCTTTAGGTCTCTGAGATAACAGTGCTAAAATCTTGATATGTGCCTACCATACTTTTTCCTATATTCAGTGTTATTATTATATTGGATAATATTTGTTAACCTAGAAAGTATAGTCAGAATTTGAAACTTGTGTGAATGGATAAATAAGAATAATTTGTAGTCTTCTAAGATTTTATGCAACTGAGAATCTTTATCTTCTTTCTCTTTGTCTTCCTTTTCTGCTCTTTGCTGATCGAATCCCTGTTTATGAGTAAGATTTATTAGCCTGTGGGGATGGGGGATTTTAAGACAAAATTGCCTTTCCCATCAAATGAATTGTATCAGGGTCCTGCCTCCTAAGTACATCAGTCTATGGCTCCATGTGTCTCTTCATCCTTTCAGTCCTCAACAGGAAGAAGACAGCAGAAGGTAATGGGAGAAAAGATCAGAAAACTATCTAGAGCGTGCTACATCTGTTATTCTCCAATGAGAGAATTAGAGAGCAATCAAAGGATCTTGCTCCTTTTCCCAAATTTAAAAAAAAAAGCACAAAAACCGAGACCGCAAAGATGACAGTGTGATGGTGACTTAAGTTGCCTTATTATCCTCCCCTTCTCTACCCCTGGGGACCTTTAAAGGTTGAAGAGATTCCAGGATTGGGTGATAGTGTGGATTCCTTTCCTAAAGGCCACAATTCCACAATTCCTCATTCCTCTCCCACAGCTCAGAGCAACTTGTGAGACCCATTAAGGACATGTTCCCCCCGAAAATCACCTCCATATGAGGAATCCTGGCATATGTGTTTTACTGAATGTTCTCAGGGCAGCATCGGGGTTCATTTTCCATGTTTTTCTCAGGGCCACTCAGCACATCTTTTCAGGATAATTCCAATTAAGATGATATGCTTAGAAAAGTATATATTTACCCAGCACAGGGCATTCAGTTACTATTCTCTTTCAGCGGAATGAAAGTGAAAGTAATGAATTAATAGGGATCCTAAAACATCTGGTTTGCTTAAGCCTCCCTTGACTTCTAGAGGTTAACGAATCCGAAGTCTCTCTTGTTGGTTCCCGCATCTCTGTGTTACATAGCATATCACACCTTGAAGGGGAAGCACAAAAAGAAAATTTTTCCTACACTTTCTTATAGCTGCAACACAAATATGGGAGCTCTGCCTTATTAGATACTGTGGCTCAGAATGTTTGAAATTAGTTTATAAACTTGTCTGGTTCATCTTCCCTTTTTATTGTCTAGGGCTATATACACAAATCAAGCCAAGTGGATTTATTTGTTCCTGTGAAATAAGTGGTATAAACAGTTTCTGACCTATATGTGTTAGTGTGAAACAAATCCAGCTTAATAACATTTTAGAGGGAGGGGACTCAACAGTTCACTGCTAGTATAATTTTCACCAAAATTATTTTGGTGTTATATTTCACTGCATCAACAGGCTTTGTACTCTTTCCTTTAATGCACTTGTGCCAGCCCATTATTGACCTGGCAAATTGAGCATAATGTTGATTCTCTGTAGACATCACCCAGCTTTGCCATTATTCTCACAAGTACATTTTCCTTTCACTGTTGGAAAGAATACACTGTCCCTTTAAACCAGTAAGTCAGATCCTGCTGGTCCTCCCTTACAATCAGGAGATCAGTATGCAATCATCTGTTTATTATCCCAAGTTATTTGGCAGTTCTGACACCCCCCCCAACAGAAACCAGTAGTCTTTTGAGTGGCACATTGACCTGCAAAAATGTCCAATATTGTGTTCTTGCTGTATCCTCTCAGGAATGTTCTCTGCCAAGGACAGAACCCATGCAAGTCCTCTTGGGTTCTGGGTTTCAAACCACACTTGACTTTTGAGGTCTAAGTTAATTTATTATTGGCAAAAGAAAACGTATTGTTTAAAAGGAATAGGATTAGAAAAGGTCATAATAAGGACTTGTAACACTTCTTGGAGCTCAGATACATCTTACAAAATAAAATGTTTATGAGCTAAGTGTAAATGATTCAGAGACATACGGATCAAATTTCCCCTAAAATCCTAACGGATTTCAAAATTAGCAGAAATGGGGCCTGGCAAAATATGTGTTTTGAATTTCACCAAGCCCAGAGTATTTGAAATGCAATTTAAGGAACTTGACAAACCCTAGGTTTTCCTTTGTTGTTGTCTTTTATTCCCTTAATATCTCAATTAAGAACTCTGCAGTTAAAAGAAAGAGAGAAGGATCCTGAAAACGTTTCAAAGGCCCTCTTGTCACACACATGTGGAGCCAGAATGGGGAGTTCCAGTTGACTCTGGAACATCTGTCTTCACCCCTGCTATTTTATGCCCCTTGCATTGCCTTTTATTCTTTTCTGTTTTTTTCAGGTTTGCTCCTTCTGCTCCATCTCCTCACCACCTCAGCCCCCGGAGAGTTCCAGCTCCTTCTTCAATACTACAGAGAACGCAACCTCCTCACACCCAGCAGCAGTCAGGGCCACACCTGAAGTCCTATCAGCCAGAGACAAACTCTTCTTTTCAACCAAATGGTATCCACGTCCATGGTGAGCAGGGAACTGGCAACTCCTTGGGTTTCAAAAAGTGACGCTGTTGATTTTAATCAAATGCTTCATTATGACACATTGCAGATTTCAGATGTTTTGTTATATATCCCACGTAATCTTTTAGAATTGTCATTTAAAATTTCACACTTGATAAACGTGTAATGCTATAGTATTTTCCTGCTTTTGGCCCTAATATGGCATGATTTAAACACCAAATCTGGTTAGCTCAGGTGGTGATTGGGTCATGGACCTGGTGCTCTTAACACCTCGAGGATAGGCCCTATAGCAGTATCACCTCATTTTTAAGCAATCGACAGCCCATCTGAAAGGGGCCACTGGAGTTCTTGTGTCCACGTGCACCTCCTATGCTAGGTCTTTGTTCCCATTCTCATGAACCAGATCCTGTCATCCCTCAAGGATCAGAGGAAATGATACCTGCTCCCTGAAGGTGCCCCTGGTTCCCCAGCTGACATCATCTCTTCTTGCTCAGAACTCTGTTTGCATCTCAACCTGTCTCTCTGCTACAATTTTGCTCTGCGAACGTTGTCATTTGCTTAACTGTGAGTAAATGTGTCTTCCCTATTAGTGGGTACATTTCTTTTTGAGGTCAAAATTGTGTTAAGAAAGTTAACAGTGCTTCATATACTGTAGCAAAGACAGATTCTTGTTAGGTACAAAGAGGACAAAAAGGAGATAATGAGAAATCACAATAGTTTTTAAAATATGTCCATCTTGTTTTTAATAAGCAGCATTCATGGAGAACTAAGTCTCCCTTGGTTTCTTTTCTTTATTTAAACCTGTTTAAACAATTCAGGTACATATCCTACCAGACTTCCACAGGAAGTTGAAATGCCAAATTTTATAGACTCAAACTATGAAAGCCTTTGGCTTCCTGGGGTAGTCAGACCTTCTACACAAGCAGAAGGGCTACCATCTGTTTAGAATGAGCATTTCAACTCCTTCTGAAAAATATGGCTCCTCCATCTGCCTCTTGCCAATTCCTGACTTTTTTCTATACAACTTACTATTTGAAATTAATGGATGGTGTTCCAGTCTAATCTCAAGCACTGTTCAAATTAAGTGATGATGACTGCCCAAGATGGCAGAATCAAACAGTATAGGAGAGGTAGATTTGGATAAGAGCCTGGAAGGAGAGGCCTGAGCAGCAAAGAGGAGGTAATGTAAAGACAGTGGCTGCCTGTAGCAAATTTGAGAAAACATTGGAAAAACAGGGAGGGCCACTAGCTCTGGCTCAAGTTCTCATCCACCTCGCCCATTCCTCGCCTACCTGTTCTGCCTGTACAAACCCCCCATGCTGCAGCAAAACTTAAGACTTCCGCCATTCTTCAAACTTAGGGTAATTTTTACCATTTTCTGTTTATACATTTCTTTTTAAGCTTTGGTTATATACTTACTCAACCAGAGTCTTTAATGCCTCATGTGTACAAGGCAGGATATGTGTGAGGAAGACAAGTAGAGCCTTCTTCTTTCTGCAGCCAACCCCCCAGCAAACACTGGCAGCATGTCTGGTGAGGAGACTCAAGGTCCCCAGGGTGAAGCCCCTACACCCCTCTGGGTAGGAGGTGGACTGCATGAATACAAGATCTGCAGAGTACACAGTAGGCCGCTCACTCTGAGACTCACTTTTTTACCTTCACTTTTTAACAGGACACGTCTCATAGTCAGTGGCATCATATAATTGGTAGTGAATTATATTTCTGGTGATATATAGAATAATGGAATATTTCACAGCCAGTGGTGTCATAGTGCCAATGAAACACAGTGTACTGTACTTTGATTGTAGCTGCCAAATAAATTTTAAATGTGTAAAAGATAACTTACATGTTATTTTTACATGTTAAACAAGTTGGAAATACATTTGCTAAAATATTAATAGTTTTGTATCAGGGTGAGGGATAATGGGCGATTTCTTTTTCTCTACTTCTTATTCTACTTTCTAAAAAAGTTTTTGGAGGATTTTGAAATTAGACCAATTTAAAATCAAAAATACCAGTCAGCTGTGAACCCTGGCTCTGGACAAACTGTTCAGACTCAGTTCACAGTGGGGACAGTGTCATATACCTTTTTTGAGGGTTGTTATAAAAATTTGATAAGAGCAGCCCTCCTGGCACCGAGTAGGTGCTTATTTAATTTAATTTAATTTAATTTAATTCTCTTCCTTGTACTCTTTTCCTTTTCTTTATTAGACTCTTTGAGAGCAGAGATTGTTTGTATGTTGCCCCAGGCCATGTGTAATACTTGGTGCAAAAACACATTCGATAAATATTTCCCAAATAAGTAATTGACACTTTCTCATTCAGCAAATGAATAATGAAACAGGAGGACAGAGAAAATAGGATCTACCCTATCATATTGGCAAAATAGTATTTTTTCCACCTTTTCGCTTTTTAGTTAAATAATGAATATGCTGTCAACTTGAAGTTGTTGAAACTTATTTTTAAACTTTCACTTTTTTTAATTGGTAAAAATTCTCAAGGCCGGTAAGAAACTGCTAACATCAGCCTTTTGAGTCAAGATAGTTAGGCAAATTAGGAAATTATGACTTTCTCCAGGAAGACAGGCAAGTAGTTTTGTGGTGAGCTTATAAAGAGAATGTTCAGTGGGTAACAGGTAGGGAAATATGTGGCCTTATTTTCTCTACAGGAACTTTTCTGAAATATTTCTGTGAAATTTTCTAGGCCCAAGCATTTCTTTAAAAAAGGGATAAGATTTACTATTTTTCAAGTGAGTGTTAGCTGGGGTTTAGGGAGCTCTTTTTAATGAGTTATGTTTATTGGCTGTGTCTTTTCTTATTTTTCCTTTTGTTGGATGGGTTTGATGCATGGAGTTAAATGGCATCCTTGTGTCTGGAAATTCCATTTCTTAATAAAATTGAATTTTAAATCCTAAACAGTGTTAGGATTTATAATGTGATAGCTGCAATGAGTATTTGTTCTTGTTTCAAAACATTTCATGGCTTTAATAAGCAACATCACCCCCTCTCCTCTGTCCTCCCTGTAGTAGGTAGAGGTCAGGGAGAAATGTCATCACTGCATTTTTAGAGACGGGACCTGAAACATGTAAGAATATAAAATGTGTAGGCGTTGCTACCTGGTTGAAGTACACAGGCACCTTTAACCAGAGGTCCACATTTCCAAGCCACATTCTTAATCAGTGTGTTTCTAAGTCAAAGGCATGCTGAAATCAATATATACTTAATGTGTTTCAATAGGTAAGAGTGGATGCCTGTATATAGATCCATTATCTAGAGCCATAGGTTAGAACACAGAGAGCTTTGGTCTTATGGTGAGAAACAAAATGAAGTCCGCTGTTTTTTGTAAATCATGATATTAAGCTTAGACACCTGTGCTATAGGTATATTTTCATTAAGATGTATTTTCTTTTTTTTCTTTCTTTTTTTTTTTTTTTTTTGTACCAGGGATCGAACTCATGACTGTGCGTTTGCAAGGCAGGCACTTATGCCACTGAGCTAAATCCCCAGCCTAAGATGTATTTTCTTTAAAAATGCCTAAAAATATTACAGTTTTGGCTTTTTTTTTCAAGTTTCTTCACCTCTATTTTATTGAGTCTGTCTCTACGTCTTCCATTTATACTGCCTTCATTAGTTAGATGGATTAAGTGTTCTTTTAATGTTTGAATATTTATAGCATTTGTGTGTGTCTATTTGGGTGATACCTGTAAGGAACTTCTTAGTACATTTTAGTCTTTTATTTTAGATGCATAACATAGTGGTACTCCTTCTAATCAAGTAACTTGTTACTTGGTCTTTTCTTCTTTGCTAGAACAATTCTCTTGCCCAGGCAAGCTTCACAATTTTGACTGGATGAGTTGCCTGAGAGTTGACATTAGTACATTTTGTTATGGTACCAATGGGTAATTTCTTTTTAAATGCCCAATTCACTCCAGGTTGTTCAGATGCCATGAGAATTCCTGGAACAGCATTTTCATTCCTTCCTGCTTTGGGACCCATCGAGGGGAGGCCAAGGGCAGTTCAGCAGATGTTTATGGGTTACCTTCTACATGCCAGGCAAACATGAAAGTCCACTAATCAGTGTCCTATGGGGCGTGCAATCCTAGAAAGTGTACAAGGCCCTCAGTGTATTCCGAGGAAGATGTCAGAGAAAGGTGTGTAGAGGAGACACTTAAATGGAGTGTTGAAGATAAGTAGTGTATGGGACAGACTGAGCGAGGAAAGGCATTCCAAGCCAAGGAGAAACAAAAGTATGGAGAATAACATGAACAAAAGTGCACCAGAGAGGAGAGCCAAAGGGAGATTGTGTATGGTGGAAGTACATCAGGTTAAGAACTGCACTAGAAAGCGAGGGTGATGGAACTAGCAAGACCAGCTCACAAAGGGATTCTGTGCCATGCACAGTATGATGCTACACCAGGAAGTCAGCCTGGTATTTTATAAAAGTTGAGTAGAGATCTCTGTAGAGAATGGAAAGGTAACAGCAAAAAAATTAAGCTATCCCTGTCAAGATTACATTGGACTGCATGTGTAAACACCCAAAAAATGAATTCAGTGGAGTTTGGTTCACTCAGATGCAAATGGTAAATCAGGGGATGATATCAGTATAATGTGGGAGTGTGTTTATAAACACAAAGGTATTTTTTGGCAAGGAAAGCTAGAATAGCAAGAGAAGTAGAAAATTTAAAAATCTTCAATTTAGCCACTACAGAGGCAGGAACCCTTCAGTTGTTTTAATAAAATGTGAAATAAACACAGTCCAGGGCACCTTCTCTGGAAAGAAGTGTGCACCCAGCCCTGCATGGTCCGCCACTCCTGGCAGCTCACACGCCCTCCCTCTTTTCCATTGGGCTGTCTTATACCTGTTGTCACGGCACCTTTAAGCCTACATTACCAATCAATTGTTTCCGTGCGTTTTAGTGACCTTCCAAGATTTACAGCTGGACTGAACTGTCTTCCCTAGGTGCCAAAATTCCCCTCTTGAGTATTTTGTTGCTGTTGTAGTTAAAAGGTTTCGAGATTTCGAGTGGTCGGTTTCGGTTCCAGTTTCCCAAAGACCCTGTTATTGTGAGCACTTGTGCAGAGTGTAAGACTTTCCAAAATTTTTTTTTATTGTGTTGGAGCAGCAACACTTACATGCAGGTTTTCTCTTCTTGCCTGACAGGAAGTCTAACAGGAAACCATAGTGGATAGAAGAGCAGCCCCTCTGAGTCCACACTTTCTAGGCCTACCATTTTCTGTCTTGTCCTTTAATGGGGAACTCCCATCCTCCCAGTTAAAATATGAATGCTGGGATTCTACATATTTTGTCTTAGTTTTAGGCAGAGAAAAGAGTAAAGGGTAAAAGACAAGTGTACCCCAGGCTTGGTTACATGACTGCTCTCAGACGCTAGGGAGACCGGGCAGATAGATGCATTAGTATGTCACCTTGCTTAACAAAACCGAGGCTCTCTTAAGGATGTTTACTGGGCAGGCACACTGCAGGCCTGCTACATGCTGTCTGGGGTAGTTTTCTAATCTGTGAAATGGAACTGCTACTACTTGTCTAATCTTTTTTGAGAGTCTTGCCCTATTTTATGCCCCTCTCCTCTTTCCTCTTGGGTTTCAGCTGCTTGGTTTTATTTTCACTCCTCTAAAACTTCCAGCTGCTAACACAAAGACTTCCATCACCCATGGTCTAATTATTAGATTTCATTTGGAAAACACCATGAGGCAACCTCCCCAGCCCAGGCTGTTTGATATCCACGAGCAGCAGTGGGAAGTGGGAGTCTTCTCTGTGGGTCACAACTCCTGTGGTTTTTAAGCTGTCTTTCTCATGATTTAAAGCATGCCCAGCCCATGGCCCCAAAGAAAGCAGACCAGTCAGCCTCTAGACAATGGTGGCATTTTCCCACCTCAGTATGGAGCTGTAAGCTTGTCAACCCAGTTCAAATTGACTGCATAGGGAAACAAAGGGTTTCCAGCCACCAACAGGCCTCTACAAACAAAACACATTATTAATGGCTTGTCCTACTGTAGAACCAAAGTATCCTTCAAACTATAGAAACCACAGAGCGTTGATATTTAAATGGAAATGAGGTGGCAGGTATGAGTTTAACTAACTTCTTCCTTCTTGTTGGCTGTTTGCTTACAGTGATTGTGCAATGGCACTTTCCAGGAAGAGCCATTTGGGTTATTGCCATGACTGATCTCATTGCTGGGGATTTATAGTGTTAAATATTTAAAGGTTAGTTTTTAAAGGCAAATTTTAAAGACAATAAACATAAATTTTTCCACAGGAAATTTGGTCACAACTGCATATGTGCGGTTGTGAAATACTTAGAACTCGTAAGCTTAGAAATTGTATTGCTTAGAACTTGAGCGTGTCACGATTCCTTGAAATCTCAGGAAAGCATATGTACTTGATCATAAATCAGCAGTGTCATAGACTTTGCAGAGGAAGTTGTGATATGTTCACAAGAAAATAAGCCAGTTAGTGTACTTCATGCTATTTGGATGTTATCATCAGCAGTCATAATCAAGAATAATTTTCAGTATCAGCTGTGACGTTATTAATGCCTATTGAGTACTACAGATTGATGATTAGATTCAGAAAAACCCTTAATTACTATCATATACTTAATTACTGCAAAATTACCCCAGGAACAGTTTTACGTAAGTAGTACTTGTTAAATTCTGACAGTGTGCTAATTCTAAAAAACAAAAGTTAAATTTAGGCATGAGTTACAGGCAGCATTTTAATATGCTGGAATTCCTGGTTTTAAGACAGTCATGTTAGCCAGAGAACCATTTGAGTGATTGATTATGAAATGACTAAACTATGAGTCATCACCATATGTAATCTGAACATCTGAAGCATCTGAACTCAGAAGTGGCCACATGCAAGCTCACACACACACACACACACACACACACACACACACACACAGAGAGACAGAGAGAGAGAGAGAGAGAGAGAGAGAGAGAGAGAGATTAAACCCATTAGATTAATGTCCCATGCTTCATCAATAAGGATACTAAGGTGATTAAGTCAACTAACAATTGATAAATCATAAGTTTCTTCAGGATGTACTTTGCATACAGTAAGTGCTTAATAAATCTTTGTTGATTAAATAAGTAGGGAGAAGAGAAAGACAAGGAAAAAGACATTTGGTTGTGACTTCTTAGACCAATCGGTGGGGTCAGCCATTGACAAATTTGAGCTTATATTCAAGCTCTGATGCTTTTTTTGCTCTGAACACGCTGCTCATTCTCCTGAGACCCTCTTTAGTTCCCAGTACTGACAAGTTGCTTGAGTTGAACTCACTGTAAAGGAAATAGAATGACCTAATGATTCTCTTTTACTTGAAGATACATTTAATATAGGGCCCCTTGTCCAAGAGTATTTGCATTTTAAGAGGCTACCCAAGACGGAACTGATACTGAATAGGCCCTAGTGAAATTCTTGGTGGTAGCCAGTCTACAGAAGTGTTTATTTTGAGACATTCCCTGTGCCGATAGATACAAGTCCCTTGCTTCAAAAGCATTTTTAGTTATCAAAACATTTACAACCATTAGGTTACATAATGGATTCCAGTTCAGCTCTGCCATCTGCCTACCTCTAAACTCCTTTTCTATACCATTCTGTTTCCCTCACTCTGTCACCTTGGACACATCACAGTCCTCTTCTGGTAATCTCTTTTCTGCGATGTGACTAATTAGGAGTTATGTAACATGCCATATTTCACAAGCACGTTAGTGCTGGGAGAAGCTTTGGGAGCCTGATTACTAAATCAACAAACCTGAGCTCCTGAGCTCTTAACGGAGTCTTTACAGTTTGAAAATTCTCACTGACTTCTTAAATTATGAAGGAAAATTTCTACCTGCTCTGTTTTTTTAAAGTTCTTATAGAACATAAGTTCCCAGCCTTATTCTTACCCTAATTCTACTATCCAAAAACAGTGATTATTTAGAGACCTATGAGCATTATTTTATACCTTTTTATGTGCTTATAGAAATGAAATAAATATGAATTTGTACATTTGTACATAATAGATTTATGTATAAATCTATTATTTATTATAAAAATATTCTGTATTTTGTTTAATGACCCGTTTCATTAGCTTTGTAAAATATATACCTTTGTTTTCTATGTCAGTGAATATGACTATCCTCTTTTCTTTAACTGTATAATTTTCACAGGACTGTGTTGTTATCATTTAAAAATTATTCCCTTATTAATGGCCATTCTTCTTCCCCTTCCTCCTATTCGTTCTCCTCCATCTTCTTTTTCCTTTTCTTCTTCCTCTTTTCTTTCTCCTTTTACTGTTTCTAACACTGCTGTGTTAAATTTCCTTATGTGTACACATACACAAACACACATGTATATCTCTGCATACTTTCTCAAGAAATGTTTCTGAAGGGAAATTTTGGGCTTAATAGATATGCACATTTTAAAGTTGGATAGATACTGCCACATATGTCTTCATAAAGGCTGTACTAACTTAGACTCTCACCAGCAGCACACTGGATTGCCCCTTTTCTCATGCTCAATGAAATTTTAGTGGTCGACAATTTGCACAGAAAATATTGGTAATTCAGTTTTTCCTTTAGTAATGTGATTGAACATCTTTTTGTATTTTCATTTAACATTAACAGAAGCTATAACAATAATAGGGTTTAAATGACAGCAACTATGACTTAGGTTAAGTACTCCACCTCCTCTTTTTCCCTGGTGGTTATGTTGTATTATTTGAAGCACAAGAGTTATTTTCCTAACTGGAATTGAAAAATATATAGAAGAAAAAGAAATATACAGAAAAATCTCCATTTTGTCACCTATTGTTACTTCTCTGTCCTTTAAGCATATCTGTGGATAAGCGTTTAATGAACAGTATAGATTGGTGGTTTTTCATTGAAGAAATAGTGATGTTTTTCAAAAGCAAATATTCATACACCTAAAACTTACCAAGTTTGGCCTCTAGTGAATGAGAACCTTTAAAACCAAGTAAATATTTTTCTTATGCATTTATTTTAGAGGTTTGTTAAACTCTTCAGTGCCGATGGTGTTAAAAGCAACCTGAGTCTAATAATGCTCATATTTGTAATCTTTGTAAATGTGATAAACAGTTGGTGACAGAGAAGGAAACTGTGAAGATCTGTGAGTGGCACTTCCTTAAAGGGGAAATGAAAGGCTGTATATCAGGAACACCTAGGTGAGTAGTAGTGAGATCACTGTGTTAAAACAGAAAGCAAAATCCTAGAGATATCTTAATCTGTTCCCATTGATAGCATTTTATCTGAGCACCACATTGCTAAACTATTCCAGCTCCCTTAGAATGCACTATTGGTTTGCTTAAACAACTGTCAGTGCTCTGTATATGTAGGAATTGACCCTCCTTAACTAGCCTCCTTTTCAGTTTTTTGCAAGATTTTTGAGAACTAGACCTTCTAAGAGGCAATTCTGTTGAAGTAAAACCATTTAGGCATTTTTCTGAATCATTTAAGCGTAACCACTAACTCTTCCCATTCTACATTCCTTCACCAAACCCAGCCTCATATCACATACCCCAAAGCAAGTTCTCAGATTTCCTTGTCATTATGGCCAAATTATTTAGGGAGTCTGAATAGTTCAGTAATTATCCAAGGTCCTTTGAATCTTGACTCTGGGCTGATACAGCATTTTTATCAATACAAACGAGGGCAGCCATGGCACCTACATTTATAGTACAATATACGTTATAAATTATTCTTATAGGCTAATTTTATCAGGGCCTGGCAGCTATGTAGAAACTGTCCCATAAAACCCTCATTATAGTCTTGTGAAGAGAGAGGGAAATACATTGTTAACCCTATTTAGAGATGGGGAGTAATTGAGTAAGTTGTGTGATGTTGAAATAATTTTCTTAAGGAACATAGAGTGTTCTCTAGATGAATTTAGTTGCTCAGTTCTCATTTCTGCTATTTTTTCTGGCTTCGAGTTTGGTGGCAACCAGCAGATAAAGGTGATTCACAGAGCAGCAAAACTCTCCAGATCCCTTCGACAGAACATGTCATATTTTCATCACCTTCATTTTTCTTCCTCCACTTAAAAGAAATTCAGGAATGGAATCAGTCACATTTCCTCAACCTTGGATAAGCTATAGTATATAAGGCTTATAATTCAGAACGCTTGAACTCGTGATCCATCTCACCATCAATATTTTCACCAAGAGCTCTAGGTACAGTGTCATTCAATCATTCACTCACGTATTTATGCTGAAATACTCAGTTCCTACTAAGTGCCAGGTTTTGTTTTGGCTGGTAAAGGTACATAAATGGAGAAGACAAACATAAGTCCCTTGTGTATTCTGAGCATGTATTTATTTAAATAGTATGCAATATTTGTTGGTAGGTATGTTTCTTGGCAAGCAGAATCTCTGAGCCCAACAGTTAGAAAATATTCCTCATGGTCCATGGAATAATGTCATCTATTTGCACCCCATATACTTAATACACTTGAGATGTGTCACACACACCTAAAAACCAAGAGTTTGGTGAGCAGTGGAATGAGACTGAGCAGCAAAGGAAGGACCATGTGGAATAGATGCATGCATTCAACAGGGTGATACCTCCAGTGGCAGTGAGGAAAAATGATCCTTAGCAAGAAGGGTAGAACAAAATGTCAGATCATATAATGGGTTCTTTGTTTAGTAATCAGTGGTCCACAAAACAAGGTACAAAGGCCACTTTCCTGATGGTCAGTAGAAGTACATAGCAGAAATCCTAAGATCCAGGGACATTTGTCAGGCTTCACAATATTATATTCACTCTACTATCTCAAACTCACAAATACAAATTTCTGTACTATTACCTTGAGCCCAGATTTAATTTCAAAATAACATTCTGGACAGTTCATTTTGGAGAAGCCTAAAAATATGTAGTAGAGATTTACCTATAAGATAGGGGCTTGGTTTGGGAGGCAGTAATTTAAGTCATTAGATTATTGGCAAGAATGAGATGAAGCCCACTGTTAGCCTGAAAATTGTGTAATCATAGACTTGGATTCAATGAAGAAAGAAGTGAAGTAGTTAGTAGAGTCAATGTAATGTGGGAGATTGATCATAGCTAGACAACAGAAATCTAGGCCATAAGACCTGTATCATGTCAGCAATGAGACCAGGGCTTCAGAGTTATACAAATGAGGTTACATGATTTTACCTTGACTAAGAGTTTACATATGAGTGAAAGGCTTTAGGGGGAAGATGGGCAAGCCAGTCATCATGAACCATATCTGCTGAGAGTGTAATGAAATGTCACTTTAGAACATTCTGTATTCAAGGGCTCTAGGGTCTAGCTGAAAGGGCCTGTGGCCCAGCAAGAGGAAGAGATGCCCACTGAAAGAGCTCCCCTTCCCCATTTCAGATGGAATCAGAACTCTGCTGTTTTTTTCCATTGGAATTTTATTTAAAAATTTTTCAGGTATTTGTAGATGATCTCACAGTGTTCTTAGATCCTCTTAGACTTTAGTATAACAGATATCTTGTTAAAGACACCAAATTCTGGGCCCTTCCTCCAGAGCTTCTGGTTCAGTTAGACTTCTGACAGGAGAGAAAGTCTAATAAACCTGGCAGGGTAGAGCTGATGCTGGTGGTACCCACCTTATTGCAAAGTTCTTACCTAAACCCCATGTGTAGGATTCTGGGCCACTCACCATGGTTCCCTAGTAAGCCATAATCCAAAGGAAGTAAATACTTTCCAGCTTCCTTTTTCCTTTCTTTCTTCTTGAAGTCCTACAAATTCTGCACAACTTGAAAGCCATAGAGAACTAATATGACCTCATGGAAAGACATAGAACTAAATCTTTGGATTTTTTTTAACATAATTTTCTTTGGGTCCAAGTACCCCTGAGTCAGAGGTAGATGTGGACCATATGGAAAGTAACGCTGATGCAATTATAAGCGCATGTACCTTAAACTCAGAGAAAGTAAGGTGGTAAGTAGAGCTAGGTTCTTAATAAAGTGGTGTGATCTAGAATTTTCAGCGAGTTTCACTGTTGACAAAATATTTTTCATATTTATTATTTCACATGGTCCTTACCCAGTTAGGGATACACAAACAACATGTGCCTCATTGATGAAAAAATGCCAACCTCATTCTCATCAGCCTTGATCAGTGTGGAATCTTAGCTTCACACCGCTGTTAGGTACAGAATGTCCAAGTGCTCTCCCCTTTTTGCCCTTCATTTCTAAACATACACCCAGGATTTTTGAATCTTTGGGCGTAATAAGCAGGTGATAGACTGCAGGTCTAGCTCTTGCACACCTTCACTGAATCCCTTTCATTGGTTCCCTGTGCATCTTCCTACTACTTTGGAGATTCTGCTTCCATATTACGATTATTCTTTTATGGATAAGGAATCATGTGCTCCGAGAGAACACATTATGGTTCAGATCTAAAGTGTCTAACAAGAGTCTCATGTGTTCAAAAGTGGGGCTTTTGGAAGGCAGTTGGGCCACGAGGTGCTGATTAATCCAATGACAAGTGTGCTCAATGTACGCCTAGCAGGCGGGGCCTGGTTGGAGGAAGGTCACTGAGGTATGTCCTGGAAGGCTATTTTGTCCCTGGCTTCTTCCTCTTTCCCTGCTTCCTGGGTACCTTGGATTCCTGTTACCCTGCTTCCTGGGTACCTTGAGCAGCCCCCTTTTACCAGGCCTTTCTATTATGCAGGCTTTGCCTTGATGGTTTCCTCAAGGCCATACAGCCAATATGTATCGAAGCTGGCATTTGAATCCCTCAGACTCTTCAGGCTTCTGGGTTTCAAGTCTCTATTTTATGTAATTTCCAAATGTGCATTCTCACCATCATGATTCAGTAGACCATTTTACTCTAACTGTATGTCTGCTCATGGGAATTACTGAGACACATTGCAGTTAGTTTACTTTGGCAGCTTATCGTTCTGAGGATTTGGAAACCTTAAGCCATCTCACACTAGGGTTTTGGGTGGTTTGGGGGTTTTTAAATGAAAATTGATTATATCTTTTAACTAAGAGTATGTTATATATGCTTTTGGTCTCACTAAGCTTTTCTCAGTTTCCTTATTGTCTCTTTTGGTAACATGCTCTGCCCACTCTCATCCCTTATTTGAACCCTTTGTAGATAGCAGTAGCAGTTCTTCTCTCCTTTTCTCTGGAAATAAGTTAGAAAAGCCCAAGCCAGAATATAGCCCCAGAAACCAGTGCTGTCACCAGCTTGCCACAGATCAGATGATGTGCAATGGGGACGCAAACGGAGAGAGCACCCAGAGTGTTCTGAGTGTGTTTCCCTGTGGCATGGAAGTGGCAGCTGAAGCTATACAAGGGGCCAACTCCATTTTCTGGAATTGGTTGTAATTTTCCAAGTAGGACTCCTCAGGCTACAGTCCATTCAAGGACAAATGGACTAGGCAGTTGCTCCAGAGATCAACTTTTATATCACTGTCATAGGATTCCCTCAGTAGAAATGTGTCCAGTTTGAATTTTAAGGGTTAATATTTCCATTATTTTCCTCGTTCTTAGTAGAGTAGTTGCTTAAATGTCAGTCGTAAATAGCTCCAGTGCTTTGCAAGCTGGTTGAGTTCTCAACACGGAGAAAAATCTGTCTTCCTAACACAGCCTGTGAGCTGTTGCTGGAGCTCCCCATTTATAGACTATGTTTTAAAATGGAGAGGCAGTTTCTCTACCTCCTCTGGGAAGGAGGCTTAGTCAAGCTTTAGCTCAGAGGAGTACCTGGATGATATTATAACTGAGATGAGGAGCAGAGGCAAAAATGAAAACCAAGTTGTGGGCATTTTACTTAGGGTACATTGTTTTACACTTAAGGGTGGTGAGTTATGTAAGGAAGATTGATTAAGAACTGCCTGTGCTTTTACGTAGAACTTCTGGACATTTCTGAGCTAATTTCTTCGTAATAGAATTGCTCCTCTTTACCGCAGAATACTAAGGTGCCAGGGAATGCACTAAATGCTTTTACAAATAAGGTCATACATAGTTTTCACCACATTATAAAGTGAGTGTCATTTTCAAAGAAAATGAGGCTCATGAAGGAAAATAATTTATCTAAAGATAGGCATTTGGTGAGCAGATCATCTGGGAATCAAGCTTAGATCCAAATTGTTCATGTAATGGATAGAAATAAAATAATGGCTAAATAGGAAAAGTGGCTCAAGAAATTCCTGAAATGTCTATTCTTACTTGTGAGAGTTTTTAGCATTTTACAGTGATTAGATATTTTAATCTACTTTACTAATCAATTCAGTATTTTTCAGCCTAAGAATGTACTTTCTAAAATGTGCACTCAGTCTGAGTAACTTTGCCTATAATCTGACAAGAAGGGATCTCAACAAAAGCGCTAAGATTTTTAAGTTCATTTTGGCCTGAGCTTCAGCCCTAGTGATTTTCATGAACTGTATCAGCAAACAGATCAAGACTTAAATGCTGGTTCTGAAATGTAGTTGCTGTGAGAACTTGGAAAAGTTATTTTAACTTCTGTTTCTTTGTCCATAAACTGGGAACTGCTTAACTTGAAAAGTGTTGTAAAGATGAAAATTTTCTGTGTAAATCTTAGGACAGTGTGTTCCCCAACCAAATAAATATTAGCTCCTCCTTTCCTTCCTTAGAATGGAATTCTGAATGGCTGGTATCACATCAACCAAAATTTTTCCCAAAAATGGCTGTTACCCTTGTCCTGCAAGGGAACTACTAATCAGAAAGCTCTTGACTTGCGAGACTTGATTAGATAGTTGTTGTTTTAGTTCTGCTGAACATTTTAAGAAGGTTAGCTCCATAAGTATTTCTAAATAAATACTAAAATGTTTGGATGAGTTCTCTACTTTTACTTGCATGATATCACGTAAAGTTACAATTATAATGACAAGGCATTCGACTTTTCTCTGCTTACATTTTTTTATATGTAAAATGGGAACATTTGTTTGAATTGCCTACTGCCAAGAAAGAAACACCAAATGGCTACCTAAAAAGGAATCTTTAAGGTATCCTAACATTATGGCACCGTGTATACAGTAAGTGTCTAATACTCTGGGCCTTTCTCTGAGCAGAGTTGGAATGCTTGGTGTCAGGCTGAGAAGATACTACTTTAAGACTCTATTCTCATGGTCTTTAGGAGCTTTCCCAGAACTTACTATGATCTTCCTCTTTGTTTCCCATTGGTTCCCATCTTGGATTACAAAAGGCATTCAAGGTAGGCAGGTCACAGGACCCCAGAGAGTAAAGGCACCCACAAACACACAAAGATATGAAGAGAGCCAAGAAATATGAGGACATTTGTCTTCTTTCTCTTTTTCTGTCCTTCTCTCAATCAAAATTTTCATATTCAGACTGTCTTAGTATGGTTGAATGAGGTGATTCAGAGTCTGTAATTAGTGACTGTGAGCTTTTCCCCAGACAGGGAGTGTTTGAACCACTGTGAAGAAGTTACTTGACTCAAGTAAATTCTGCACCTCCAGAGTAATGGAAGAGTTATTTTAAGCAGGAGTCCTCTCTACACTTGGCTGATACCCTTGTTCTTTGCTTTCTCTTGCATGCTGAATTCACCCGGAAGCAGAATTCCTTGTATCCAGAAACCCTCCTTGCTCCATCCTCTGATTCCTCCTTACAATGCTTCAGTGAAACCAGAATCCTCACCGCAAGAATGAAGTTATCAAAATGGGTTGGCCAGGGATAATCCCTAATTGTGCAGAGTCAAGGGCTTCCAATCTCTTTGAAATATGACAATTTAAACAGAAAAAAAAGTTACCAGTACAGTCTTTGTCAGTTTATCTTATAATTAAAATAATCCAGGTTCCCTATCATTCATTTATTCATTCATTCATTCATTCATTCAGGTTTTTATTGAGTGCTTACTATATACCAGGTGCTATTTTGAGTGCTATGAAAGTGATAATAAACAAACTAGACAAGGTCTCCACCCTTATGAAACATACATTGTAGTGAGGAAATCATGTAATAGATATGTAATATAAAGGCATGTTTGACACCCACTCTTAATAGATTTTATTTTTAAAGTCATTTTTAAATAGTTTATTTTTAAATAGACTATAAATATTAAAATAACATTTCCTCTTATAATAAAAGGAATAATACTTTAATAAGAGGAATAAGAGGAAACTATGGGAGGTTCCCATATAACATCTCTTTCTGTTTCCTGTCTTAGTTTATAAGAGGTATTGAAATCCCTGTCAAAGCAGGACAAAGATTGCTAGTCAGTAAAGGAATCTACCTACAGCCATAAAGTGTTGAAGAAGTCATTCAAAAAGCCAAACATAGTAGAGTCATGCATCTCCTCTATGTCCCTGTCTCTGGAGCTCTGATTTGTCCCTACTCACCCATTGCTAGGGTCATCCACATCACAATATATGGGATAATCCTATGACTAAGGCCAAATCTCCACATTACTGAAAATAACTCACAAAATTATAGCTTTTGTAGAAAAATAGTTGTAAAACTTATAAATATGTATCCTGCCTTCTGTTTGGCTAGCAAATAGCTATACTACCGAAAAACCAAAGGTCTTCCAACAGAGTGGCTGCCACCAGTATCTGCTTATTCTATGCAGGCATAAACTATTTAGCACCGTGATAGGAATTCCTCTCTTCTGGGGCTGGTCCTCAGCAGAGCTGTGCTGGGGCCTCCCAATTATTGTACACCTATCATTACAGGGTACGATCAAACAAAGGCAACCTTAGAAAAATTTGTTATTTTCTTTTATTCCTGTCTTGAATGTATTATGAGGAAGAAAGTTCCATTTCTATGTATCTCTTTAACAAAATTTGCTTTGTATTGTCATATGTAGTATGAAATTACATTATTCAGTTTTTCATTTACATATTTATTATTCTGTTTTCTTCTACTAAAGTATAACCCTGAGAAGGCTCAGGATGTGTTTTGTCCTTCCCTGCATCCCCAGCACTTAAGCTGATGCTTAGCAAAATCATTTTTAAGTGCATAAAAGCATAGAAATTTTAGATGCATGTGTTATTAGAAGACTAGGAAAAGAAAAATGAAAGGTACTATTTATAGGGTGTGAAATATGTAGCAGGAACACACTCAGTCCTTTACATTGCATGATCTCTTTTAATCCTCTTTTATCTTTGTGGTTGCCTTATGAGTAGACACTATTAACACACCAATTTTGTAAAAATACAATAAAAATAATAGCAGGCATTACACATCAGTCAACATTCTTCTTAAAAGTCCAAGGAATAGTTGGCTCCAGAGATTCGCATAGTAGTTAAAAAGACTAAGGTACTTGGGCTGGACCCCTGAATTGATACAGCCCGCATCCCTCAGGAGTTGGAAGGTTTTCCCATGTGAAGACATCAAGGGGTCTTAGGGAGTGATGGTTCTCTGTCGTGCTTCTGAGGAGCCTCATGGAAGATCCTTCCAAACCTGATTAGGAGGAAGTAGTTCTGTGACTTTCTTTATGTCTAGAGGTGGAGGTGCTCCTCTCCATGATCCACACCGACTACTGCCGGAAAGGTCACCAGTTTCAGTTCAGTTTTGAGTGTTGTACACCCGGTACTTTCCCTGGTACCCAAAACGTGAGTGTTCTTCCAAAAGGGAGAACAAACATTTTGTCTTGCTAAGGTATATGATACATAAGCAAACTTACTAAGTGTTTGTTGTGACACAGCAGCTCTACAAGGGGTGAGCTGATGACACTAACCTCCATCTACCTGTGGACAAAGCTGGGTGAGCCTTCTCACTATACTATCACATGGCATCAAAAATGGTGTGCTGCCTGTGACCCTGTCACTTCCAGTGTGCTTGAGTTAAGCCCATGATCTAAAGTAGAGTATGGGTAACATACTTCCTGCGCTGCTGCTTTCAGAATAAAAAGGAGTTCCTTCAGAGCGTTGAAATGCCCTGGCAGTTTAACCTAAAATAATACGCAACTTTCTCGAGTGGCAGGAGTTGAGTGACCGTTATTTACTTATTGATATACTTATATTCTGGTTCCTTCTACAGTGACTGAAGTGGTAGATTTTTAAGACCATAGATAGATATAATAGTCTAATATATTTCCTGTCTGGAAGGCCCAGAATTTAAAAATAATTTATCAGGTCTTTATTTAAAGTCTTAATGGATCATGTATTTTTCTTTCAGTAATTTAATCAGCAACATTCCTGAATCTAGTTCTACTAAATCTGGGAATTCAGATTGCTCTAGTAATACTATCTCAGACAGTAGCCAGAAGCCTTGTTTAGCTTTTAAATTTGAATTAATTAAAATTGAATAAATTGTAAAAATCAATTCTGTAGTCATGCTACTTGTATCTATTACTGTATTGGACAGCACAGGTGAAGAACATTTCTACCATCAAGGAAAGTTCTACTGGACACCACTGCTAGAGATTACCTTTGTGGTATTCCTGTTGAGTCATGCAGCTCCTTCGTTCCGTACCTTCCCCTTGCTCTTCGGAAGGAAGGAAATCCACACTCAGCTTCGTGGGCTGTTTTGTTACCATCAGGAGCAACAGCAACTGTTAACTCCCAGTCTTACCTATCATTACAGAGTTATCACTGAGTTTGGCACTGGGGAGAGAAACTCCCAACCTGCTAACTGTCCAGTGTTAGTTTGTATTCTCTAAAATCAAAGAATGAATTCTAGGAACAGTGAAGGTTAAGTGCAGACTTTATTGGGGAAGAGAAAGCTTCTAAGAGAGACAGAAGGGATCTTGACAGTTTCGTGGACTTTGCTCCTCAAGGGAGTTTTGTAAAGCAAAGGTACCGAGGAGAGGTGGATTCAAGATGAGAAAAACTATAATCAGCTGACAAGATTACAAGTACAATCACTTAGGTAACATGGATCCAATGGGAAATCACAAGGAGGGTGTGAGGTGGTGCAAAACTAGAGTGAGCCAATAAGATTAGGACTATAATTGTTTAGGTAATACTGATTAAATGAGGATCAAATGTGGAAACGAGTCACCAAGCAAGTGTACATGAACCACAACAGGAGCTTTTCCTGGAGGCAGTGGGTCAGTGGCTCTTCCTGACCCCTTTTGACCCCTAATATTCTATGTAGAATATTAATCACTGCTATTCTTCCCTACAGGAAGTATGTGGGTGTGGTCATTCTTTTTATGTGGAACTCTAGCCCTCAACAAATGTGCCTTCCTGACAGTTGCAGTGTGCTCTCATCTTCTGCACTGACTCTTGAGGACTACTCTACCTAATTTAGCTGTCTGTTATAAGCATATATAGTGGACTAAGGAGAAAAGCTTTTTGAGAATGATTTGCAGTGATATGTGAAGAAATGCAGATAATATTAGGACAGAAAACAGGATAAAATATGTAATCATTTGATTTGGTGAAAAGAATACAAATATGAAATCATATTTTATCAAATATAATTTCATTTTTGAATGTCTGGCTATTTCTAAGTCACAGGAATAAAAGAAAATTTTACACTCTTTATATTAATCTACATTTTCTAGTTGTTATAATTAGCTCCAAATATTTTTACAATTAGAAAGCAAGGGGTTTTTTTTGTTTTTTTTGTTTTTTTAGAAAGAGGAGGACCCTTCTCAAAATTGAGAATAAGAGGAATGATTCTCCTTGAACTTCAGGAACTGCAGCTTACACAGAATGAGTTTGTTTGCAAATTCCTTCCGTCTTCCATTCTTGGAAGTATAATAAATTCTAAAGTGGAAAAGGGATAATTTTGTAACTTAATGTGACAACTAACATTTATTGCCAACTTATGTCTATGTGCATTCTTAGGCTGTTAATAAATGTATATGGCCTTGCTCCAACTATATTATGCATGCTCAAGGACAAAGTATTATCATCCATTTCCTTGGTTTCTCCAGTGGTATCCTAACCGGCCCTTGATAATGTTTACTAAAGGACCAACTGACAGATTGGCTGACCTTGCCATTACTCTTAGGTTTTATGCTCCTGAAATGTGTTAACATCTTGCTTCATTTTGCTTGGGTTCGAGAAGTAGCGTTCTTTCCAAATTTGCTACATGAAATCCAACCACTGGAATACAGGAGCCATTCATCAAAAAATGAGTTAAACTTTCTCTTGGTTTGTGTGTGTGGCAAGATCCTAATGGAATTTTTTTCTTAATTTCATTAACTTTATGGAAATAGTACCGGGATGAGAAAATGTCAAAACTCTTATTTGAGTGACCACAATCATCCTCACCAGTGTTTTTGGCATGCCTATTAACTGGTTATATAAAGGGAGGGATTTAGTAAAGAAGATTTTCTTTTTTGGGGTTGGCTGTTAGAGTGATAAAACATGCTTGCAGGGCTATTCTGGTTTTAACAGTTTCTTGCATCAGCCAAGATACCCCAAAGGCAGGAATTATAGTTTACTTTGCCTTCCTTGCTGAGACGCAGACTGAGAGAAAGAGCCCAGAATGTTGTTTGTTATTTAGCATATTATCTATTATCCTGCATCCCAAAGCTTTTAGACATACAAATCACAACACCAGAACAGAGATTGGAGTCATATGACATTTCTGCTCTGTCTCAGAAACAAGCAAGAAGGTAGGAAAAGGAGAATGAATTGGTTTTCACAAAAGGCCAGTGAATGTCTCTATCATTGTTCCAGAATGATCAATGTTCCTATTTGGGGAGTTATGGGAGTTCAATGAAAATGTCTCCTCTTCTTGGAAGGGTACTATTACACTGAGGAATGCTACTAGGGATTTTATGGGTGACAGATTTGCACAGGGCTAGTGTAAAGCTACACATAGCAAATACTGTCTCTTTTACTCAGGGTGAAGGCATTGCCTTCTAATAGACCCTCCAGGATGGTTCATGTTGGTTTCCTCCTGATGAGTATGCTGGGTCACATGTGCCTGAGCATGGGTACCCAAAGTCAAGATCAGTCCAAGGCAATCCCCAAACCACATCACGACAATTTCTAGTTCCTTCAGACTACTCAGATTTGTGCTCATTTGTGCCTCAATTAGGGTAAATGAAATCAAAATGTGTTTCAGTTAGTGCAGCACATGGAAATCACACGCAAGAGGTTGTATGGTAGGCATTGTTGATTTTCTGTTACCTTGTTTTGGTGTTCAGTATTGCTCTCATTGTTTTTTTTTTTTTTTTGATTGGCTTTATTCTGTTTTGTTTCATTTGCTTTTATTCACTTTAAAATAAAATTTTAAAAAAAGTACATAGCTCAGGTTTTCAAAAGACTAAGAATATTCCAGAATGTTTTGTTTTCTTGGAGTACAATATGTTACAAAATAAAGTTTACCTTATTTTTGAGGATTACAGTATTAATGCAAAATAATTTTACTTTTAATTTTACTCATTCAGTAAACATAAATTATATCATTAAGTTATATAAATCTGAATTACATGATTATTACTAAATTTTATAATATGAAACATTAATTTTTTAAACTTCATGACAACACATTGAGATGTAGTTACTACTTGTAGTCCCATTTTATAAGTTAGTAAAGTGAGACTCCAAAGGATTCAATAATTTCCCAAAATTACGTAGTTAATATGTACTTAGGATCTGAACCCAGGAAGTCTGACTCCAGACTACTGTGTCTTCACAAAAAATACAAAGGCAAAAAAAAAAAATAACCCTCAAAGACAGCTATCAGTGTGGTAATTCTTTTTGCATTTTAGCCTATATATAGTCTTCACATAAGTGATTCTAGCCTTTATATTCAATTTTTTTGATATATGAAATATTTTTCTTTCTTCCTTTTCTCACTGTGTAGTAAGTTCCCTCAGTCTTGCTGAGTACTCCATGGTACACCTCCACCATATAGTAGGGTGGCCTGGGGCTTTGAAGGTCCCTGGGATACAGACTTTAAGGTCTAAAACTGAGGAAATCTGGTTAAACCAGGATGAGTTATTCACCTCACACATCTCCCTGCCCACTCCACCAGAGGAGAGACTCAGCTTCCTCCAGTTCACCTCTCCAGAAGCACAGAGAATGTTCTGGAATGTTCTGGAGCTTACCCCAGTGTCTGTTTCACCCGGGTAAGCATTTCTCTGAGCTGTGCACCAGGACCTAGGAGCTTGCCTCATGGTGTCTGCACAGACTTAACCTAACCCAGCACTGCCCCCACTTTTGCTGCCCCCAGCAGTGTGGGCTCCCTGTGCCATGGCCTCATTGTGCTTGTGTTCCCGGTCTGTTCTATTCACCAGTCCAACAGTGACGTCTCACTGCTGTTTCAATTTATATTCCTCTGATTGGTAACAGATTTGACTATTTTTTGATAAACCTTTAACTACAGTTTCCTTCGGTATAAACTATCTGTCTCTATTCCCTATCCTATTCCCAATTAGAAAGACTGCATTTTTCTTATTGATTAGCAAGTCTTCTAAGTTTTGTATGTCAGTTAGTGTCTTAACGAGTAAAAATACCTATCCCCAGTCTGTTGTCTGTCTGTTAACTGGGTCTGTGGTGCCCCTTCATGGAGCAAAAGTCCTTAATCCTTAGATGCTTTTAAATTTTGTTGTAATAACCCCCCCACCACCAGATTACCAATTGAGGTGTATTATGTGCATGTACCAATTCCCCACAAGATGTAATCATCATGTAATGCAAACATGCACTAACAGAAACTCAATTATATTCTGCAATATTTTTAAAAATCTTATGTCCAATTTTGTATCTTGCTTTAAAAAAAAAGACCTGAAACTTATAATGATTTTCTATGTTGTTAAATAGTCTTATAAATGTTGTAATGGCCTATGTAATGTTCCAGGTATGTGTGTGCACTGCTCTTCATTAACCATTTTCTTATGGTCAGCCATTTGAGGCCTCTTGTTTCATGTTACAGTCATTAGCACTATTGTGACTATGATTATGCAGAATTTCTTATGTTCTTTAGAATATATTTTTAAGGTACTTTGTTACAAGTAAAATTCCAAACCCATGAATATGAATACTCGAAGTATACTTCTAGACACAAATTGTCAAGGGATTTCCCAAAGAATTGCAAAGAAGATTTCTTTTCACCATGTCTACAGCACTGTGAACAAGTACCTTCCTCAGCATGCACACCGGAACGCTAAGAATTTCTTTGCTAGCTAAGACTTGACAGTTCATTCATATTGGCTGATCAGTTTTCAAGTATTTATGAGTGTTATGTTTTGATCCTTTGCCTATCTGCCTATTGAGAGTATTCAAAAGTCTTGGGGAAATCAAAAGCAGAAGAGCTAAAAGTTTTCCACTCTTGTATTTATTTTCTTAGACAAGCCTTTCATCTTTCCCCAATCCTTGTGTGCATTTTTTTCCTGTTGATTGTATGTTAAGTGTACTATTTTATACTACAAAGGGTATTTTATTTTGTTTTCTGCTGTGAGTATGGCCTGGGCATGAATCTGCATATGATCTCTTTGGTGTCGTAATTTCCTGAAGGGCTGCTCTGAGTTTTTGGAAGCAATTAAGCACACTTGCTTTGGTAGTGTTCATAGCATCTGTGGAATAGCCCTCCCAGCTAACGGTGATCCAGCCATCGCACGTGTTATTGTGAGAGTCCAGTGAGAAATGAGAAGAGTTGCAAGGGCAGTCAGTTGGTCATGTCAGCATGTCCTTTTTTTAATTAAAAATAGTCCCAGCACTTTGGGAGTCTGAAGCAGGAAGCAGGATCATAAGTATGAGCACAGCCAGGGTGACTGAATGACTTCATTAGACCCTGACTCAAAATAAAAAGGCTTGGCTTGTGATTTAGCTCATCAGGAATACCCTGGGTTAAATCCCCAGTGCAAGAGGAGAGAGAGAAAGGCAGAGACGGAGAGACAGAGAAAGGAAGAGAACCAACTGATCAAAGCAGCACCTTTCCTGTTGATAGGTGGGTCACTTTAATCAGGCCTAAGGGCTTCCAGTCATAGGAAGAAGCAGCTCTAGAGGAGGAAAGCATGCAAGACCAGAAATTGAAAGTCCAGATAATTTGTTGTGTGTTTTCCATAATTTAATATTTGTGGAAAGAATCCTAGAGCATGTCCTCTATTAATCTTGTTTTTTCCATCAAACACAGAAGAGTGATATCAATAATAACTGACATTACTAAAGCACCTTAAAGCATTACAGCTGGAGTTCCTTGTCCAATGACTCATTTGTTCTTTACTGTCACCCTGTGAAATAGACAATGACCTTGACTTTCCACAGCTGAAGAAGCAAACACAATGAAATGCAGCATCAGAAAGCAACAGAGCTTTCTCTCCCCTAAAGTATAGAGTTAAAAGTTCATTATTATGTTTTTAAAATCACATTATATTCCAGGAAAATGATCTATTGATTGAAAGGTATGAAGCATGACGAAAGAAGAAAAAGGTAAAGAATCAAGGAAATTTTGGAGGATCATGCAAATGGAGCACATTGGCTACCAAGGAAAACTACACTAAGTGAGAAAAAATTGAAGGGGTTGGATGAAATCAAATTACCATAAACTTGACAGTTCTTTTCAAGTACTGAGAAATATTTTATCATGTTTCATTATTTATTTACTCACAGTTTTCCCATTCGCTGCAAAGGTCAACAATATAGTACATCCAGCTGTTGGGGAATGTGTTCCTATTTAAGATAATAAGGGATTTACACCTGTGAACATATCTGTTTTAAAGATGATGAATAGGTAGATAGATCTATACTGTTTTAGGATTTAAGCAGCCCTTACCAACAGCACCCTGTGAGTCCCCCCCCCCAATATGAAAACAGAAAAGAATACTGGACAAAGGAGATGTATTCAAAACCTGATGGTAGTGCCTGGAAGTAGGAAGGTTCCCTGAAGGTCAGACCTTCAGTGTCTAGGACTTTCTGGAGAGTCTGGTGAAGGTTAAAGCCCTTTTGATTTGGATGTTAGAGTACAAACTAAACATGTCATAAGCCAGCAAGCCCTGAAATCCCTCTAAGATCAAAAAGCTTCAGCCCAGGTAGTGCATTTCAGGTGCTTGTTTGAAACATTATGTAGGTGATTTTTTTTTCACCATGATGTCTCTTTTCTTTGAAATAGTTGAGAATACCTTCACACACAATGATATGAAACGTAACAAAATAGTATAAAACCATTCAAGAAAATGAAAGTATTACAGGACAGCCAAAACCAAATAACAGAAAATGAACAATGGCTACTATAATATCTCATTTTCCTTAAAAATTTTGTTTATACTGTCACACATGTTAAAATCCAAGAAGACAATAGGATAGAACCAATGGAAACAGAAGAACAAAAGCATGGTAGGACTTCACAGCAAGATGATATTAAATCAGCAATGGCTGCCATAATTTCTTGTTTTCTTCAAAGTAGCTGTTTTTACCACCACACATAATAAAATCTAACAAAATAAAACCATTCCAACTAATGAATGAAAACATTATAAGACTTCAAAGCAATATAATGGGGAACCATGATTACCATAAAATCAGAGATACTCTTACCATTTCTTAGACTAGGGAGACTATACGGTATTTATACATGTGAGTTTATTTCACTTACGAGTATGGTCTCAAGTTGCATCCATTTATTTATAAATATCTCAATGTGATCATTCTTTATAGCTGAGTAGTACTCCATTGTATAAGATTACCACATCTTTTTTATCCATTCCTCAGTTGATGGGCATTTAGGTTGTTTCCAAGATCTGGCTATTACAAATTGTGCTGCTATAAACATGGGTGCACATATATCACTGTGGTATGATGTTCTCAGTTCTTCTGGGAATATGCCCAGAAGTGGAATAGCTGGGTCAAATGGGACCTCCAATCCCAGCTTTTTGAGGAACCTCCAGACTGATCTCCACAGTGGTTGCACCAGTCTGCACACCCACCAACAGTGCAGAAGAGTTCCTTTTTCCCCACAGACTCCAGCATTTGTTGTTGGTAGATTTCTTTATCCTGGCCATTCTTTCTGGAGTGAGATGGAGCCTCAGTGTGATTTTAATTTGCATTTCTCTCATGACTAATGATGATGAACATTTCTTCATGTATTTATTTGCCGTTCGTATTTCTTCATCTGAGAACTGTGTATTCATCTCAGATGCCCATTTTTCCATTGGGTCTTTGAATTTTGGGGGTCTGATTTTTTTTTTAATTCTTTGTATGTTCTAGACAGAAGTCCTTTGTCTGAGGGACAGTTCACTAAGATTTTTTCCCAATTTGTGGGTTTTCTTTTTACTATGCTGGAGATTTCTTTAGACATGCGGAAACTCTTTAATAAGACCTGACGCTGGAAAAATTGGCTCTCCATATGCTGAAAACTAAAACTAGACCCATGCCTATCACCATGTACTAAACTAAAATCTAAATGGATCAAAGATCTAAATATTAAAACAGAAACACTAACTCTTTTGGAAGACAAAGTAGGTAGAAATCTTGAAGACATAGGGGTAGGTAGAGAATTCATGAACAAGAATCAAACCACATGGGAAATACTTCCCAGAATCAATAACTGGGATCACATCTTTTATTAAAGAGTTTCTGCATGTCGAAAGATTATGCAGGTGATTTTAAAGGATAAAGGCATTTTGTCATAAGAATTGAGGCCAAGTGAGATTCTAACTTGGTTGGAATAGTCTTGTGCCTTGAAGTAGGTTAATGTCACATTTGCATTTCAGGATTTTATGGACAGCTGCAGACGTTCTGCCCTCCACATTACCCAGAATCCCAGAGAGCCATGCCTCCTGGCAGCTCCTGCAATGTGGTGCCTTCCTTTGAGGACTGTCTAGTCCCCACGTCCATGGGCCAGGCTGGTTTTGATGTTTTCCACAGAGCCTTCACAACTCACTCAGGCATTACAGGTATGTGGGGTGTCCATAACTTAGAAACTCAGGGCAACTGGCCAGAGGCAAGATGGGTTTCCTATGACTGGCCTGGACTGGCCTTGACCTAGAGTGTAACTAGCAAATCTGTTGATCTTCCCTGACGTGTTGCATCTGTTCCTTTCTCCCCTGCCCTTCTCCAGTCCTGCTTCCTCCAGCCTGCTCCAGCCACCAGGATCTGTCTCTTACATGGTGACTATAGCCATCCAGACAGCCTGCCTGAGTCTCCCCAAGGCTCCTCTTTGCTGTCCACCCTCCGTACTGCCCTGAGCATTGCCTTCCAAAACTAAAAGCTAAAGCAGCTCACGTTCTTCCTCAAATAGCTTCAACAATTTCCGGTTGTGTAGACAATAAACTTTTCTCTCCCGCAAAGGATCTAAGCCCCCTTGACTTAGGAGGCATCAGACGTCCCAGGTCTCTTTCCTCTGTGCTTTGCTCTAGACCTTCACCAGCACCCTTGACCTTGCATACCTCTTCCCCTCCCCCCTGGCTTTGTAGTGCTTGAAACTTCTGGATTATTTTTCCCTTTCTTCTGCATCTCTTTTATAATCGTGTTCTCTTTCTTTTATTTACTGTTACCTGCTTTTTGAGGCCATTTCCATCCCTCTCTAAAACACTTTTATTTCTACTAAGCTTGAATTTCTGTTCTGTACTGAGTCATGCTTTGGCAGCTGCTTACTAATCAGCCTCCTCCCTGCTAGGTTCCTTGAGCACAGAGACCTGCCAGAGGGCTGGCACTTGGTGACGTGTACCACTGCACTGCACACCCAGGAGATGCGTGGCCTACTTTCTGACTTCCCTGTGTTCTTTCTCTTCCAGTATATGATTTGCCTTCGGCTTCCTCCAGCCTCTTTGGGGAGTCTCTTCGCAGTGGGCCTGACGACGCCACCTTCTTACAGATCAGCGCTGTGGACCGCTGTCCTAGCCAGCTTTCCTCCGTCTATACTGAAGGCTAAGAGCTCCGCTGACCTCTGCCCGTACACCCAGAATCTTTTAGTTGCTTGCTGCTTTTGTTTTCAACCATCACAGGCTGCGTGAAGAAGGATGTTAACCAAATCAGTGAAGCCTGCAAGGTCACCATGTTTTTGGAAAGCAGAACTGGGTGGTCAGAGCTGGCTTTGCAGGAATATTTGCACTTGCTCCTTTTGCTCGCTGGATTTGCTGGACCAGGTGACTGACTTTTCAAAGGGAAGATAGAGTCTCGCTTTACTGGATACCTGTTACTTCCTGGCTGTCAACCCTCAAAAGACACCAATGAAAGGATGTGTATATTAAAATGTGGTTTGGGGACAACCCTTGCTGAAAACTCCAAAGAGGGAAGAGCCCAGTTACCAGAGGCACAGTGAGCTGCCTCTCTCAACTCCAGATGGTGCAAAGCCAAGAATACTGAGGGAAATCCATGTCCACAGCGTAGTGTGGTCCCAGCTCTCAGAACTTCCTGGGTTTTCCATCTTCTCTTAGATGTCATCATGCCAACCAATTACAGTCAGTGTTTCCCCACTGACAAAAGGTTTTCTGTTGTATCAACCTACTTTATTTTTTAATTTTAGAGACTTGTCACTTACATCTGCTTTAAAAGGAAAAAAAATAACACTTAAGGTTTTGTTCTTTGGGCAGAAATCATGACCATTTTAGTCACTCTAGTTACATACATTTTTCCATACCTGTGACTCTGCTTGGCCCGACATCTGGAATGTTAGTTCTGCCGTTTGCAAAGCTATCTGAGGGTAACAGGGTAAGCAGTCACATGTGCATGCATGTGCATACACACACACACACATACACGTGCACACACACACACACACACACACACACTCCTCCCTGTACCCAGGGCTGCAGCAGGAACCCTCATGGATTGACTTCTCAGTGACTCTGCTTTGAACACATTGCTCATAGGAAAAGACCATTTGAAGTGTTTGCCCACTGCCTTCTCTCTGGCACTCCACCTAAAAAGTTCTGGGAGATATAGGGACACGTGGCAGGTCATATGTGTGGGTTCCCACAGAAAACCAACCCCAGGATGCCCGGCATCCAGTTACTTTGCACAGCCTCTGCCCAGCTCCCTCAGGGTATCCACTCATCTGTCTGTCTTTCGCTGATATTCTCCCCTCCCTGTGTTCACTTCCTCTCAACATCTCATTGATCGCGTTTCAGACGTGCTAACCGTATCCTCTTTATCCTGGTATCGACTCTTGGGAGAGTGGAGGGAATGCTTCACAGAAGGTGAGCTGAAGGATGCCACCATTTTTTCTGAAACTGGTTTGAAGGCCTGGAATTTTTCACAGAGTACTTGGCCATTTTATATCAAGCCTAAAGAAGTCATTTCGGTTGACAGGTAAAAAGGTCTTGTGTCGTGGGTGAAAGGAATAAAAATTGGCCAAGCCCCTAAACAGTCAGTTCCAGCATTCTGATACACTTCCATTTCATAGTTTTTTGTTCTCCCTTTTAAAGATACTTTTTCTGAACAATTGTACTTATCAAACTAAGATAATTAGAGTCTTCAGCAAGACAAACAGCTTGGTGTCAGACTAGGGGTCCTGTGACAGTTTGTTTTATGACAGATGGGTCCTTCTAGTCTGGCTCCAAAATCAGAAGTGTTCCACCTTATGCCCATGTTCATTCAGTGTGCAGTAGAACGAGGGGAATGAAGGGCTAAGTGTGGATTTCATTTTTATAGCACACTTGGTTGACCTAGCTTGTCTTGCCTAGTGGGCTGTGTTCTAGGGAAAGCTATAATGCGACTTTCCAAGTCTGCAAAAGATCTGAATTAACCACATGACACAAATCTGCTCTGCTTTACAGAAGGATGCACACCAGGCTTCTTGGACAAGCGAGCTCTGAGATTGCATGTAAAATACCACCATTCTTGCAGACATTCTGGGTTGTGTTACTTGGCCTAAGCAAGGACACGTACTAATACTGGCTTAGTCAGTAGCATGTATTACGTGTCCTCTGTCACATGCTAGAAAGAAAGGAAGATTGCTGTCTTTAGAGAGTGTCCATTCTTAACTACTGATACTGTAACAAGCAACTCAAAATACATTTCACTGGTGTGATGAGGAGAAAAACATGAAAAGGCATGGTTGTTATTGCAGTTGATGTTGTCACCCCTGCCTATGACCTTATAGATAAAGTGGAAAGGAGAAAGGAGAACAGAGCAAGAAACTGAACCACAGAAACCAAGGATGTCATCTCCCACTGTGGTTAAGAGGAGATGCTTGTGAGCCAGGCTCTGGTCTCACAGTGACACTGCTCCTTCCTTGCCTCACCTGACCTGCAGAGATCCAAGGAGGAGTCAAGTGGCAGCAACACCTCCAGTACCTTCTTCCTCAGCAGAATTTCAAGGCCCAGCCCTGAGAGACATTCTCCTTGTCGGAGGGACCCCCTCACAGGGCTGATGGCCACAGGTTGTGATTAGAACCTCAGGGCAAGACGCATTCACATTCCTTCAGACTCCAAAAAGCTATCCTTAGGTTCCAAGATTTCTCCTGACATTAAAATGTGTCCCTTGCTTACTTTTGCATTGCGGAAAATCTATGTATCTTACAATTTTGTAGCAGTAAACCTGAAACTTCAAAAGATCGTTCCCTTTCATTTCCTGACCTGTAGCCATTTTCATAAGCATTTAAACAAAGATTGTCATTCCTGTTTAAAAAGAAACAAACAAATAAAATGAAAAATTCCAGTAGCTTGTGAAAACACACAGCCCAAAGCCAATTACCCTGTTACGTTAAAAAATAAATCAGTATGCGTAGGGGACATTTAATTTGCTACATTGTCTTTAATTCCCTAAAGAGGCTATATGAAGATGTCAGTTGTAATTTAGCCTCTGATCACCATTTAAATATTACTTAAATAGTTACTGGTCCAGTGAGGTATCTTCCTGTGCCCTTGTTTCCCTCAAATTACCTCGGTGATTCTAAAACAAAAAAAGAGCCCGTTAGCAGATCACAGCATAGTTTCCACTGATAATAGTGTGTTGGTTTTGTTCAGTTGTTTTAAAATTACTAGCTGCCAAGCACACTAGTAGACTAATACCAGTTTTGAACAGGGACAACTGTTCAACTCCCCCGTCAGCGAACCTTGCCTTTCCAGTTGCCTTGAAGTATTGGGAATAGTGACTGTAACTGTTCAGTTTAATTGTTTGGTGTTTTATTTGACTGTTTTACCATGTCATTTTATAGCAGCATTTCTTAATGGCACTTTTTGTTGGTGGTGTGGAATTTCTGCAGTTACTTTTTTTTTTCTTTTTGCCATTGGTAAAGAAAAAAAGAAAGACAAACCAAACTCATTGGAGAAATGGTGAGTGTAAAAAAGAAGAGATTTATTTTGTACAGACAGCGAAGCATCCTGTGTAATGTTGCTGACATAAAGCGTTTGGGGGGGGTGGAAATCTGTTTCCCATAAATCACACAGGCTTTTGTACATACTTCTATACACTCACGTAGAGAAATGAACTGCATATATCATACTGGATATGGGGCCCGTTTTACTCTAGAGGCACATCTGGTGCTTATTGTCATAAATCTTTTAAAGAATTAGGTACACTTTTTTCTATTAATATGTATAGTTTTGTGATTTGTCACAGTTATGTTTCATATAATCATAAGTTATTTTGTCTTGTTTCATGAAGTTCTTTTTTATGTCAAAGTAAAATGAAGGGATTGTGCACTTGGTACAGAATAAAACTGGAACTACAGGATACGACCTGCCTGCAATCCTCCTTCGGCGTGTCACTTTAAGACACAATGGCAGCAGCCATTGTTTGTTTGTTTGTTTGATTATTTTGTTTTGTTTTGCCATCAGCCTCCTATGTATTGGGGATGGTAATTATAATTAAAAGCAGATGGGGGATGGGTCCAAGGCCAGCTTTAAAATGCCCCATTGCTTTGGGCCAGAGCTGCAGCCTGGATTTAATTATAGATACGAGGACGAAATGGCAGTAAAAATGAATGTCTCCCTGAATCCTTTACAATGTTGGGAGTGTCCATAAATAAAACATGAAGCTTTATTTCATCAGATTTAATTAAAGCTTTTATACATGTTTTATTGGTTATTCTATTAATCCGCTTCACAAACTGGATAAATGTGTGCTAGGGTTTGGGGTTTATTTGTGCCTTTTCAATATAGTGCTACATCATGCTTCAGAAATCCCTCTGGCGCTTGGCGCCCCAGGTGCTGGGGCGAGGGTGTCTGCCTGCTGGCAGTTATAGCGGAGTGCTTTTCCAGCACCCATTTTCGGCCTCAGCTTCCCAGGGGCCGATTCCCTGACCTTTCTAGTCCTCCCACTCCCTGGGGGAAGAGAAAAGGACCTTTACCTCTTTCCCGGTGTGGGTGTCCCCACCTGACGTCCTTGCCATGCTGAGCTACCTTCCTCTGCACTCATCTGTGGGAAGTGGGGCTCCTACAGCAGGCTGGCTACCTACCCCATCCGCAGAAGCATATTCAAAAGTTCAGTTTGTCCTGTGTTTTTAAAATGTGAGAATGACTTGAACAGAAGGTGCAAAGTAGAAGAGACCATGGCTCCTGTGTATTTGTCAGGCCTCAGGGTCACAGAGCAGACAGATACCATTTGATTCCTGGTATAGAGTTGGAAACAGCACTGACTGACAAAATTTAGGAGAGCTCCTTAGCTTCCTAGAGGGACACACCGGCAGGAATGTGATTTGAACCAACCTCTTTGGAGAGCAGTTTGGCACCGAGCAGGGGAGCCTGACAGTAGACACAGTTCCTGTATCCCACAGATCCATCCCTCCTGAGAAACTCTGAAGTCAAAGATGGTTCAGAATACAGTAACAGCACTGTTACTCAATAGTTGCCCCAAACTGGAAATGACCACATGTGCACCAGCAGTAAAACAGATCAGTGAGCCTTGCCTAAGTAATGCCACGAACGACATGCGGAAAGGCACGACAGAGCCACAACCACGCACAGGAACTCAGAACTGAGCCTCACAAACCAGGCGGAGAGGAAGCAGCACACAAAGGTGAAAATGCAGTATTACTCTATTAATGTATAACTCCCCAAACAAGCAAAATCCAACCATGGAGTAAGTGGTAGAAATGTAAACAACAGAGAAATATCACAAGGGCCTGACTGGTGGGGGAGGAAGGATACATGGGGCAGTCCTGGGCTGCTGAGTTTCATTTCTTGGTCCAAGTGTTAGGTTATACAGGTGTTTGCTTTATAACTATTTATCTGTGTACATGTATTTTATAATGATGCGCTCAAATAACAGAGCCAACTCTTTCAGCCTCTATTTTGAGGTACACAAACTTCTGCACAAAGCCAGATGGTGCATATTTTAGGCTTTGAAGGCTATCTGGCCTCTGTCTCAGCTACTCAACTGTGCCACCTGCATAGCTCAAAAGCAGCCATAGACAAGATGCACACAAATGGGTGTGGCTGTGTTCCAATAAAACTTTATTTATGGATGCAAATCTGAATTTCATCTCACATTCAGGTGACATAAAATAGTCTAAAAAAAGTTTCCCCTATGTAGCAAGGTAGAAAAATATTCATAATTCAGTGTATACAAAACCAAAAAGGATTCAGGCAGAATTTAGCCTGTGGACCATACTTTGCTAACACTTGTCAATTGAAAGAATATTCCTTAACCCTTCCCATAAATATCCACTCGAAGGAAACTGCAGATAGGAGCCCCTGTACTTGTTCTTGTGCCACACACTGGGTCATTTCCTAGAGGACATTCATGAGTTCTATGATTTAACTTCTCTTTGTTCAGATCCTGAGTTCTGCTCCCCTGGATACAGATGAATGCTTACAGCTTGAAGTGCCATTCAACTTTATCTCTGGATTTAATGTTTTTAATAAAAGGAACTGGGCATAGAGAAATCTGTGAGAATTGGAAAATGAGCATCTATTCTTTCCAAGCTAACTAAATATTTGCTGAATCTTGGCAGCCACCGTCAACCTCTTTCTTCTGAAATGCTGAGGGGTTATAAGCAATAGGAGACTTCATTTCTCTCAGGCCACAGCTCTTATGAGAAGCTGAAACTGCCTCTCATGACCTGCAGGGAAAGAGTCAAAACCACTCTGAAGGGCTGGGGGTACTGCTCGGCATTGGAGCATGTGCACAGCGTGAGTGAAGAGCTGGGTTTTGTCCCCTGAGAAGTGGCTTTAGCAGAGTCGGGCCCTGACAGTTCTGACTGCTGCCCTCCTGGACATCTCAGTGCCCCCTGCCTCCTGGCTTGCCATGATGACTAGCTCTCTGCTTCCCAGACTTACGGACACGACCAGCCCTGACAGTGCTGTCTGTTGGTTTCTCACACTTTCAGAAGAGAAGAATGGGCACAGGTGAATAGCTCTGTGTTTCTACCTGTGATGAAGTTGGTAGCTTCAAAAAAATGGTTATTCATGAGTCCCAAATAATAATTTGCCAAATATTAAAGTTGCAGAGAACGTAGTATTTTAGGTAAAATAATTCAAATTTTAAAAACAAGTTTAGCCAGGAAAATGCTGAGAGAACATTCAGCCCAAGTTCATCATTTATAGAGGAGGAAACCTGAGCTCATTCATTCATTCATTAGTGCATTTATTCACTCATCCAGTGATTATTGTATGTCTATCATGTATAAAATATACACAGTTGAGTTGGGCCATCTTCACAGAGCTAAAGAGAATTCCAAGAATCAGCCTGAAAACGTTGTCTGGGGAATTTTTAAGGCACTTTCTAGAACTATTAAATGTATACCATAAACCTACTAATTTAAAATTTTTAGTGAGATGGAGGCATCTGAATTTTCAGTAAGTTCTCCAACTCATTGTTTATGCAAACTAAAGTTGACCACCTTTGACAGAATAAAGGCAAACTGTTTAACAAGTAACTAGCTAAACAAACAAACAAACAAACAAACTACTCAGCAAAGAAGAGCTTCCAATTTCTGCCTGGGCAAACAGGATGGCAGAGTCCAGTTGCCTGAGAGAAGAGAGGCGGTTATCAGAGCTAGTCCTAAAGATAAATGGAACTTATAAAAGCAAAGAAGCAGAAGAAGGGTACAGAGGTCAGAGAACAGGAGTAGGTGCACAGTTATCAAGGAAAGGAAAGTCATCCAACAAGCTAAGTGGAGGAATGGAGACGGGCCTGTCTCTGCACTCAGAATGCTTCTTCTAAAACCTATCAGGCTGCAATCAAAGCACTTCTCAGGCAGACCTGCTAAGTTCAGAGCACTGTTCACAGCCCAGCAGGGAAAGATATTTTCCTAGTCATTCTGCACAAAGGGGTCACCACCAGATTAGTTTGGGGAACGAGGGGTCAAAGTAGTATCATGTCTCTGTCAGAGTCTTCCCTGTGATAATGTGCATTCTCACTCCAAGAATGAGTGAGTCAGGGGACCCTTTTTCCAAAAAACCACCTTTTTAGTACAATGGAAACAGTTTAGTGGTTCCTTGAAAAGTTAAACATATCATTACCATATGACTCAGCAGCTCCACTCTTAATTCAGGAGAATTGAAAGCAGGGATTCAGTTACACTCACGAACTGCATCAAGATGGATGATCAACAACACACCCTATATCCAAGGGTGGTCCCATAAGACAATGGCGCTGAAAGATTTGTATCACCTTCTGACATCCTAGCCATTATAGGATCATAGCACAATGCATTACTTACATTTTTGTGGTGATGCTGGTGTAAACAAACCAGCTCTACTGTTGTAAAATATGGCACATACACTTATGTACATAATGCTTCATAATGGTAATAACATTGTTTTATATAATGACTATATTATGTTATTATTTTAGAGTATACTTCTTATGCCTTTTTAAAAATTGACTAGAGAACTCTATGCTGGCAGCAGCCTCATGACTGTATTCAGAGGCCACACTGAGTGATGGACTTTGTTATCTAGGTCTGTGTAAGCAAATGTGATGCTACACACTAACAAGATTGCCAATCACACAGTTTTCAGAACCATTGTCAAGTACTTCATGACTGTATTTATACACCAGTGTTCATAGTAGCATCATTCACAATTTCCAAGGGATAAAAACCAACAAAATACACAACAATATAGATAAAGTACAGCATGTACATGAAATGGAATATTACTCAACCTTTAAAGAGAAGGAAATTCTGAAACATGCTGAACTGTGGATGAATTTCAAAGAAATAAGTTAAACACCAAAGGACAAATATTCTATTATACCCCTTGTATGGGGTACCTCGAATAGTCAAATATAAAGGTAGGAAGTAAAGGAGTGGTTATCAGCAATTGGAGGAGAGAGTAATGGGCAGTTATAATTTACTATGCACAAGTTTCTATTTAAAACGAGATTTAAAAAAAAATAACTGGGCTGGGGATTTAGCTCAACAGCGTAAGTGCCTCCTGGCAAGTGCGAGGTCATGAGTTTGAACTCCAGTACAAAAAAAAAAAAACATTAGCACAAAATTGTCAATGTACTTAAAACCACTGACTTGTATACTTAAAAGATGGCAAAAGTCATACATTTCATATTGTGCATTTTTACCACTATTTTAAAACAAAGAAAATGCAGGCACAGCACTGAATAAGATGGCTGGCACTTAGTTGATATTTTTAAAAAATTTTGAAAGCACCTCATTAGACCAGTATTCTTTACAGTGCTCTCTGTAAACATCTCCTACCCAGGGGAAGGATGGAAGTAAAGGCCATTTTTCACTCCTGATGGCTGAAAATCATTGCTTCAAACAACTCCTGGCTTGCTGAAAAAGCAGCAGCGGCAGAGAAGCTAAGGAAGAGATTGGTGGCTTGGAGGGAACTCTACGAGGGGTTTCTGAATATGGAACGCTGGGCCTGCTATGAATCCGCAGGAATTGAGGAAAGGAAGGAAGAAGAAAGGCAACTGAATGTCAGTGCAGCAAGAGGAGGAGGTAATAAACAAGGAAAAATTCCAGAAGTACTACTTGAAGCCAAGCTGATCCTGACTGTGAGCAAATGCAGAGATTTCTCTGAATTTCATTTGTTCATTTAACGGTTCTTTACTGGACTCCATACCCAACATTATGCACCAGATACTATTCTAGGTGCAGAAAAAGAAAACATACCCTATCTTTGTGGCATATTCTATTGGGCTGGCATTTCAAATCATTTAATGTTGCTGCAAGTGCAGGGGGAGTTTGGGTTTCTCCAAAAGCAGACGCTGAGACAGAGTTGAGAGTGTGAAGGATTGATTGGTGCGTTACTCCTGAGAAAGGAACATGGTAGAAGGTGGATTAGGCAGTGGATGCCATCAGACTGCAAAGCCAACAGAGGCTCTTGATCCTGATGCTCCCTCACAAAGCTTGCTCTTACCCAATAGATGATGTCCATGTGTGGTAGAAATAGCTAAGCCATTGTAGGTCCCTTGCTGAACTCTACCTTGAGCAGATTATCTTGCCCATGATTATCTTGTTCACTTATTGCCCAGGGTCCATCCTGTGAGCTACAAAACTGAAGTGAACTGTGAAACAGCTAACACTCTTCTCT